>JAKSZP010001800.1:0-70620 GCA_022478985.1 Massospora cicadina
AAACCCGAAAGAAATAACCAGCAAGATCCACCGTTACTATCCAGACCTCTTCAGGTTTTTCCTGGGTAAGCCCAGCAGATGTTCATGAATTCATCAGAGAGTCTCCAGAACCGCTGGTTAATTTCTATGAAGATTAAGAAATTCTTGCACCAATCACGCATCAAGTAATGGACATTATACTCCACAGCCCATTCCTGAAGGCCCCAGGCCCGATGGTATCCCATTTGAGTTGTATCTAGTAGATCCCGTCGCAGTTACAAAGGCCTCCAGCCCCTCTTCTCGACCCTCTTGACAGAAGGGGGAGTACTTCCTGACTTGAGAGGCTCGATTATGATCCTTATCTATAAGAAGGCAATCCAAGATTACCAAGAAGACTGGCGACTAATATCACTATTGAACACATTACAAACTATTTACTAAGCTTCTAGTAAACCGCATGCCTAAGTGGGAAGCACCACTTCTCACCCAGCTCAACCTGGCTTTATCCCAGAGAGATCGCTTTGGAACAATTACAATGAGCTTCTGGCAACCCTACCAGCTAACTCTTCTCAAACGCATGGTTTTTTGGAACTTCTTATTATATAAAAAGCATATGATCGAGCAAATTGGAAATATGTGGATGCTTTTTTAAACCGCCTCCACATCCCACTATAAGCTAGTACATTGCTATCAGCGCTTTACGCCAAGATTCACACTAAGATAATGTAAACGACAGGCATTGCAGGAGCGGTTATGGTTGAACAAATTCTCCATCAAGGGGATCCACTGAGCCCAATCTCGTTCAACATAGCTTTGGATCCTCTTCTGGTCCTACTCCAGGAACAGCTGGAGGGTATTCAGGTTCCCAGTTAGCCCCACATCCACACCATAAACTTTGATGATGACACAGCAATGACAGTTGGATGTAAGAAGGACTAGATATAGCCATGAAGTCCTTAGATAGCTACTCCAAGGCGTTAATGCAAGATTACTAATTCTAAAACCATTATTTTGCAAGTGGGTATTCCATCGTTTCCTCCTCCTTTTGGTTTGGAACATACCCAGGACACCTTTCGGCACCTAAGTGTCCTAACCACTCCACAAGGGGTTGCAAACAAAGATAATGAGGACCTCTTGCTCAATGCAATTAACCATCATGTAGCTATCTGGAGCCATCGGTTTATCACCCCCAGGGATGCGCCCTGATGGAGAATATATAATTTTATCAAAGCTATGGTTCCTCGCTCATGCCTGCCCCTTTACAGACAGTTTCTACACGAGATTTGATGTGATACTTCGCTGTTGGATATGGGATCCAATTACCAACCCGCAGCTCTGCCCACAATATTTTAAACCCTCATTGAAGGGGGCCTAGGTTTTTTAGACACTAGGTATCATGAAAATCCAATACTGACGGGGTATTAAGCCCATCGATCTCTGGGATATGGCTTCAAGCCACAATAGGCTCCATCTTTAAGCCAGGGTTTAATGCCTCTCTAGGGCTTCCATGGACCTCGCAAACATCTGTGGGAGAATGGCTAGCAAACCATCAAGGCCACCGCCTCAAACCCTAATCTTTTTTTATTGGACTCCAGCTCCACTTACACTTAAGAGGCCAGGAGTACGAGTTTACCACGCCTTCCCCTATAAAAGGAGTGGCCTTGGAATCAGCCCCCATCGTTACATCCTAATCCACATTGGTAGGATTGTTTTCTCCCACATCCACCTTTTGACAGACCCCAAATTTGGCCTCGTCTCCTTGAACTCCTACCCACACCGTGTAATGTGATCTCAAGGCGCTCTTGAATGAAGTTAACCATCCTGTTCTCTCAGTAAAAAAGTCAAATACGCTGTGGCGTGTTCTACACTGCTTGTACAGAACAGTGGATCGAACTTGTTGCACCTTCTTGTATAAAAGTTAACCATGATGCGCAGAGCTGACAGACACCCACCTCCACCAATTCTATACTTACCCCTCATGCGCCCTAATGGAGTAAGGTCCACAAACTCATGCAAGTAGAACATTGGGTAGGGCACCCTGTTCAGGACTTCATGTTTAACCTCTAACTCCCCAATGACTCTCAATATTTAAAGGTCCTGGCATTTGGCGTAGTAATATGGACGCAATTATAATTCATATCTTCGCGCCACTTTTGCCTCCACTCTTTGGACGCTTCCCCATATGATCACCCACTTTCAGGTTCATTTTTAGATGGCTCTGAGAGTTTTATTATGTCTCTATGGTCCAATAGGTCAGTCTGCGAAGACATCTGGCTCTGGAAAAGCTTTCACCCACCCTTTCTCAACACTTCCACTTACCCCTGCCTTCGCCTCAAGCCCTTAGGAGCTTAGGCGTAATTAAACAAAGGATAGTGTATCCCCCTTTAGGTTGGGTAACCTAGTGCTAAAAATAAGGATTTCGGATTGTTTTTGGGAAATGTCATAATCAGGGATGGCACTACCATTTGCCTGTACAAGCTGAAAACTGTGAAAATGGTGCGCCTCTAAAGAGAGAATGTAAATCAGAAGTTCTTTTAGTTGTGGTGAACTTCTTACACCACTTCTTAAGGATCTTTCAAAGATTTCTGCACCCTTGACCAGACTTGGCCAAGTCCTGTTTCAAAGTGATAAAATTACAAGAATTTGTTCCAGGCCGTTAAGAACCTCTTTCTCACAGCCCCCATCATGGCACACACAGACATGAAAAAGCTTAACATTATAGAGTCTAACGCCACTAACTTTGCAATTGTAGAGGTCCTCTTGCAGAAGGGGGAAATGGAGCTGGCCACCTATTAGGGTATTCATTTTAAAAATGCTTCCGGTGGGGCAAATATCTGGTTTATAACAAAGAGCTCTTGGCCATTGTATCCGCTCTGGAGGAATGGTAACATCATCTTATATATCCTAGGCACCCTTTTACCATTTGAACGGATCATAAGGCGCTAGCATAATATAAAAGCATGAAATCGATGAACCAATGTCAGGCCTGCTGGCATCTCAATATGTTCTAAAACATATCAATATTAATTACAAGCCAGAGGAGAGCAACATATTGCATGACTACAGAGCTAAAACCTGAAGATGGCATTTTCCAAGATAGAGCTTGACTTCTAAAAACACTGCTTTTTTAAAGCCCTAAACCTGTTTTCAACAATCGCGGAAATATAGTAGACCTGATAGGAAAAATACGCATGGCTCAACAAAGCTCCACCATTGGGAAAGAATGCCTAATATTTAGTGGAAGGAGAGGAATAAAAATTACAAAAGCTGCCAAAAGAAAAGAACCTAATACTCCATAAAGGCTGGGTATGGGTTCCCACCTGCAAGCTATAGGAGAAGGCAACCAAAGTATGTCTTTATCACCCTCTGTTGGGCCATATCAGGTTTGAAGATGGCGGAAATGATATCAAGAAACTTATTCATGGTCATGAAGAGGAGATCACCATAGTCCACATCTTCTGCTTCCTTTCTTGTGCCCAATAAAAGCACCCTAGGAGAAAACTAGCTGGGAATCTCAAGCTCTTTCAGATAGCCAGGCTACTGTGGTTGTCCATGAGTGTGCACTCATCTATGGCCTCCCAAAATCAAAAGGGTGCAATGACACCATGGTCATAGTGGACTGGTTCATGAAGTATGTGGAGTTTTCCACTGTATGCAAATAGAAAGGTGAAGGAAATACCGGAGATTTTGTAAAAGAGTGTTCTCCAAACACAAAGTCCCAGAAGGAAATATCTCTGATAAGGGCCTTAGTTCATCTTATGCTTCTGGGATACCTCCTCAATAACCACAAGATCAAGCATTGCCGCTTGTCTGCATACCATATCCCAATTGAATGGACAAACCAAGATTTTGGAATAGTACCTCCAGTTTTACCTCACCTCTCAATAAGAAGGCTGTCCTAATTGTTGAAGCTCACTCACTCTGCATGCAATATTACCACTTACATGACCATGGGAATAATGACACTTTATGCTAACCATGGCTCACACCTGAGAATGAGGAAGAATCACTTAGTGGACTAAACCCTTCTGATACTAATTTATAAAATGATATGAGAAAAATTTTGAAACCTTGAGACTAATTTTAAAAAGTGTTAATGCCCAAAAAATGGAAAGCGTATACTCACTGCTATGAAGCCCCTGTATACTAACTTAGCAACTTGGTCATGATCAATTTTATAAACTATTAAGCAACCATTCATTACAATAAATTAAGTATGGTAGCCTTAGGTCCTTTCAGAGTCGTGTGCCTGGTAAAGGAAGTAGCTTATGAATTAGAGCTCCCAGATTGTTCTTGTGAACACCCAGTGTTTCACATGTTGATATTATTAAAGTTTAAAGGTCCCATGCTGGAGAAGCATGAGCCTATAAGTTCCAGCAATCATGGGGAAGTAGAATTCAAAGTCAAGAAAATATTGGTACAAAGACATAGTAATGAAAGCGCTGGTACTTGATATATTGGGCAGGTGCCCAGTCAAGGAATCCTCCTGGAAGACGGCAAACAACTGTACTTATTGCCAATGACAGGTGGAGGAGTTCTGAGCACAATGGGCCAACTCTAAGGTATTGATGTGATGGTCAAAGCGTTATCTGACTGCCACATTGCATTGATAATCTGCTGCAGGAATACTAATACAGTGAGATAAGAACAGAAACTGGCAAATTTAAGCATGAAAATGGCAGTCTCAAGAGGTTATATATTAGAAAGCAATGAGATTATGATAAATATTGATTGACTAAAAACTTGTGAATGTTAAAAAAACAATCCTGAGATTATAAAGCACATTTGATGCCTCAAGGAATCACTCAGTGTAAAAATTGGTACAGAAGAGGCAGGTGATATTCCAGAATTATTGGATTCAGCATAAAACTTTTTCTTTAAGCTTGAACTCACTTTCTAGCAATTTATTTAAAAAAGTTTGTTTATTTACCGCCATCTAACCACGCCTGTTTCCTATTTGATGTCCTCAGATCCGCCGCCTGTCACCCCAGTGCAGGGCAGCAGTGCTCCTGTCATGTACCAATGACATTATTGTGGGTGTAAATGCTAAAGATAAGGCTGGGCGCCAAAAACCCAAAAGGTGAAACTTCAGGCCCTTTCAGACCTAAAGCATACTGTGGACCAGCGCTGGGTGCAGGCAAGGTATGCTCAGGTTGGCCTGGAGGAGGAACCTAGGGCCCAGCCTTGCAGCAAGGCATTCGCGTTAAAACGAACTATTTACCAAATTAAGGTGGATGGTTTGGTGTGCTTAGTTTCGGAACAAGGGTTCAAAACCTGTTCCTGCTATGAAATAACGCGCTCAGGTCAAATCCAACTTCAGTCGATAACTCAAGTGAAGTTGGTTTCAGCCTATTTTACTAACTTGGATGGAAGCATCGCCCTATTGGTGAGTCACTGCTTGGGCCCACTGCGGCATAATCCCAATTTCCCCATCTAAGCTTAAGTACATTTTCCCCTGACCAACATTCCTTGTTGGTCATCTTTCCATTTTAATAAAACCCAATTTTTTGCACATTTCTATGTTATTTCCAGTTAACCTGTGCGCGAACCTCTTCAAGGAGATCTCGCGATATTTAACCAATTGATCGTCACCCCAGTAAGACCTTCTTTTGGTGCTCCATTGGGCCGCCCAGGTTCCCTCCAACCTGTGCCACTCCCTACTGCTCTCAACCAGCACCCCGTCATTTCTGTTGAAGGTTTCCCACTGTGGATAACCACTTTCACAGTTAGCTGCTCCAGCTCCAGCACCATCTGTGGGGCACTAGAAGCTGCCCTTATATTGGCTGATTTCTTGGTATTGGCCTTGTGCAATCTGCACTGACATTCTGGGAAACGGAGAGTTACAGATACTCTCCTGACATTAGATGACCAACCACCTTTTCCCATGTGCACGAACTTTTTCCGCGTTGAAATTTTCCAAAGTGGAAACAGTGGTCATCAGCTGTGGGCTCCAGCTGTCATTAGCTGCACCACTGTTTCCTCATTTTCCAGAAGGTTGGAGCAACTCAGCGTTATTTTGGTTGCCTCCAACTGGAAAGTATCCACCCTTTGTGTTCATACCTGGTGGAGTCAGACACTTCGATGTCTGAAAGTTGTGATTCCCCAACTTTCCACCAAAATTACTAAATATCATTCTGAGAAACAAATTTTTCATCACCAGCATATTCAGACAATGCCGGCAGAATCAGCGCAGATGGGCCTTAGGGTGTTGGCCTTAGATAACGTTGGGCATTCCATCACAGTTTCAGGTTTAGGATCATACGCGTCTAAAAATGCGTTTTCATAATAAAAACCCTGGCCTCTATCTATGACTCTTTTTTTTGGTCATATGGCTTGGATGAGGACTCTATTTCTGTGTATCAAATTACCCCTGAAAACCCACGGTTGACCTCTAACATGATCTGGGGCACTCAGGAGGTGGATAAGGAACTTCGTTTCAGATATAATCAAGTATATGCACCTGCAGAAGGCATGGTGGGGTATGTGTCCTCAGTATTAAGAGTGGCCAAATATCCCACCCCCTTTTTTGATTCCCAAACCCATTCTGTGTGCAGGCTTGAGCTAGATAATGAGAACTTTGGTGAAGTGTTTTCATTATCTTCCATAAATAAAGAACATTCTGGGTATTTTCTATTGACTGCCACCATCTCCTCGCCTTTAGGGAAACTTACCACTACTATTTTGGTGGATACTGGCGCTACTGGAAACTATATGGACTAGTATTTAGCCGACTACCTTGGGCTGAGTTACTTGCCAGGTGATTTGGTTAGAGGAGGGGCGTCCCAGGGTATTCCCACTCTGAAGATCATTGGAACAGTGGATAATCAGGTTGGCAAGAACCACTTATCTGATCACTTCAGTGCGATCAAAAACCTCCTGTTCCCTATCATTTTGGGTGTAGAATGGTGGCGGAAGTTTGACGTAAGAACTAACCTGAAGGAGAATACCTTGTCTCTCATCATGAAGAATGGTCGCACATCTGTTGTGCCTTTGTCCAAAGAAAATGCCCCAGGCGACTTGCCCCACTGGCCCCACCGTATCCCTTGTATCCTTGCCTCAATGCAGAAGCCCTCAGTGGAAATCCCTATACCTTCTTGCTTGGAGGGTTTGGAATCCTCTTTTGATGCAGCATCTGCCAACGCACTCCCTGAGCACTCTGAGTTTGATTGTGACTTCAAGCTCACAGTGGATCTAGTGCGTATCTCTTCTCCTATTTACCCTTTAACTGTCCGGGAGGAAGAGGCGTTGGATGTATGGGTGAAAGAACAGTTAGCCAAGGGTGCGATTTTTCAGCGTACCTCCCCTGTATGCTCCCCCTTACTCTTCGTGGAGAAGTCTGATGATACCTTACGCCCCAGCGTATAGTATGGTAACCTTAACAACGTTACTGTACCAGACCTCCATCCCAGCTCTTTGGATTTTCAGGTTGCACGTTATGTGGAGAAGGCGAAAGTCTTCTCCAAGTTGGATTGCCTCAACGCGTTCAATCAGATTCAGATTAAAAAGGGACAAGAGTGGTTGACCACATTCCGTACCTGAAAAGGGATCTTCCAGTTTTGGGTCATGTCCTTTGGGCTTAAGAATGCTCCTGCTATCTTCCAACGCCGCATTGATGCAGCGTTGGAACATGTTAGGGGTATGCGCGGTCGCTTACATGGATGATATCCTGGTGTTTTCCCCTGATCAGGAATCCCATACAGGTCACCTTTGGCAGGTGGTGGAGCGGTTAAAGGCAGCCAGCCTTAAGTTTAAAATATTAAAGTGCGAGTTTTTTAAGTCCCAGGTCACGTTTCTGGGCAATGTTGTGTTCGACCAAGGACACATGATAACTCCAGATAAGGAGAAGGAGATTCGTGAGTGGCCCACTCCAACGTCAGTAAAGGAGTTGAGAAGTTTTTTGGGGACGTGTACGTTCCTTCAGAAGTTCACCCCAAACCTTTCTGAAGTTGCCGCGCCTTTGTATAAGGCGAGTGGGTCAAAAGTACTACAGTGGTCTTCCATTTTGGAGGACGCCTTCCAAGAAGTAAAGTGTACGTTGCTGTCCACTTCTGTTCTTCGCCATGTCGACCCAAAGAAATAGTTTATTGTTGCTTCAGATGCCTCCAACTTCGCCATAGCGGCAGCCCTTTTACAAGCAGGTGAAGATGGAATAGAGCATCTGGTGGGATATTTTTCTAGGAAGATGTCTTTGCCTGAGTTGAATTACGCCGTTTATGACATGGAGTTACTAGCAGTGGTGGAGGCGTTGACTTATTGGAGTCACAAATTGCATGGCTCTACCCAACCATTCCATGTACATACAGACCACCGCGCCTTGCTGTACTACCGCGCACCTCATGTCCTAACCCCATGGAAAACCCGGTGGCATGAGACCCTTGCCCAATTTGTGTTTTCTTATGAGTTCACCAAGGGCAAGGATAATGGGTTGGCGGACGCCTTAAGCCGCAACCCTGCCCTAGCTCCTGATCCCAAGGAGGTGGAGATGCACACTACCCAGTTGATGATTCCACCAGGTCATATTGCATCCCCGCTTCCCACTCCCTTGGCCAAGAAGTCAGCGCTTGCTCCTCTAGAAAATTCGGAGGAATATGGTATGTTCAGAAAAGTGGTCCTTTCTCGGCCATTGTCAGCTGAATATACTATGGTCCTTGCAAAGAGCTCTTTGAATCAGGAGGATATTGCCAGAGGTTATCACGTGAAGGATAATCTGGTGTGGTTCCAGGGGCGCTTATGGGTTTCTGCTGGACCACCTCGCCTGGAAATCATCCGGGACCATCATTATGGAATCACTGTTGATCATCCAGGAAAGGTGAAGACCCTTGAGCTTATCCGCCGCACTTACAATTGGAAGGGATTAGTCGCTCAGGTAGGCCAGTACTGTAAAGAGTGCCTAGTCTGCAACCAAATGAAACCAAATCGGCAGCCTCTCATGTGGTTGTTGGTACCAGTCCAAAAGGCTGAGGGCCCTTGGACTTCCCTATCAGTTGTTTTCGTTGTGGAGTTACCTAATTCTGATGGCTATGATGCTATCATGGTGGTGGTGGACCGTTTTATGAAGTTCGCCCACTTTATCCCTTGCTGAACCACGGTCACCATGGCGGAGATGGCTATACTGTTCATTACCCATGTGTTCGCCCTTCATGGGGTCACCCAGGAAATAGTGAGTGATTGGGGCCCCCAGTTTACCTCTTTCTTTTGGGAGGAGTTGTGTAAGTCTCTGCAATTCCGCCCTTGCCGTTCAACTGCCTATCACCCCCAATTGGATGGGCAGACGGAACAAGTGAATCAGTGCCTTGAACAGTTCTTGTGGTGTTACACCACCTCAGATCATTTAGGTTGGGTTTCTCATCTCCCTATGGCCCAATTTAGTTATACAACGTGCAACATGCTTTAATCGGTTGTTGCCCTTCTTTGCCAACTATGGCTTCAATCCCGCCTTCAACATGGAGCCTGCTTGTGGGTCCAAGGTGGAAGCGGCGGTGGACTTTGCAAAAATGATCAAGAAGGTCCACAAAGGGGTGAGCACGTATTTAGACACGGCCACGCAGGCTTACAAGGTGAACGCAGAAAGTAAGAGACGAGTTGGACCAGCATACAAAGAAGGAGATCTAGTAATGATGAATGCAAAAAACATCCCAATCAAGCAGCCATGCAAGAAGCTGGGACCTATTAGGAATGGGCTTTACCATGTTGTTAAAAAGGTGGGCTATGCCTCATACCAGTTGGATCTTTCTCCCTCATTTCGTATCTTTTCTGTCTTCCATGAGAGCAAGATTACGTTGTTTGAGGGCTCCCCTCCAGAGATTCCCGAGGAATATCTCATGGATGGGGCGCCAGAGTGAGAAGTGGAGGAAATTGTTGCCTCACGTTGTGTGAAGAGAATACTGGAGTACCTGGTGTCGTGG
This sequence comes from Massospora cicadina, assembly GCA_022478985.1. Classification (NCBI taxonomy): domain Eukaryota; kingdom Fungi; phylum Entomophthoromycota; class Entomophthoromycetes; order Entomophthorales; family Entomophthoraceae; genus Massospora; species Massospora cicadina. Next base: position 9,885 of record JAKSZP010001800.1, read on the forward strand.
AAGGGGTTTGATGCGGCAGAGAACAGTTGGGTTCCTGCGCGGGATTGCGCCCATGCCCAAGGATTGATAGAGGCTTTCCACCAGCGTTTCCCCCAGGCTGCCGGCTCACAGTCACCTCCAATCATTGCCACTATGAAGTTGGCCCCCACTCACAAGAACTTCTCCCTTGCTCATGCCCCTGGAGGGGGGTGGAGCCCCTCAGGGAGGAGAGGGCAATGTCATGTACCAATGACGTTATTGTGGGTGTAAATTCTAAAGATAAGGCTGGGCGCCAAAAAGCCCAAAGGTGAAACTTCAGGCCCTTCCGGACCTGAAGCATACGTGGACCAGCGCTGGGTGCAGGCCAGGTATGCTCAGGTTGTCCTGGAGGAGGAACCTAGGGCCCAGCCTTGCAGCAAGGCATTCGTGTTAAAATGAACTATTTACCAAATTAAGGTGGATGGTTTGGTGTGCTTAGTTTCAGAACAAGGGTTCAAAACCTGTTCCTGCTATGAAATAACGCGCTCAGGTCAAATCCAACTTCAGTCGATAACTCAAGTGAAGTTGGTTTCAGCCTATTTTACTAACTTGGATGGAAGCATCGCCCTATTGGTGAGTCACTGCTTGGGCCCACTGCGGCATAATCCCAATTTCCCCATCTAAGCTTAAGTACATTTTCCCCTGACCAACATTCCTTGTTGGTCATCTTTCCATTTTAATAAAACCCAATTTTTTGCACATTTCTATGTTATTTCCAGTTAACCTGTGCGCGAACCTCTTCAAGGAGATCTCGCGATATTTAACCAATTGATTTTCAGTAGTAAGACCTTCTTTCAGTGCTCCATTGGGCCGCCCAGGTTCCCTCCAACCTGTGCCACTCCCTACTGCTCCCAACCAGCACCCCGTCATTTCTGTTGAAGGTTTTCCACTGTGGATAACCACCTTCGCGGTTAGCGGCTCCAGCTCCAGCTCCATCTGTGGGGCACTAGCAGCTGCCCTTATATCGGCTGGCTTCCTGGTATTGGCCTTGTGCGATCTGCACCAACATGCTAGGAAATGGAGAGTTACAGATACTCTCCTGACAGGTCCACAGCCTATTCTTTTCCATCCAGTGGGCAAACGCGTTTGGACGGGCTCAAACAGCTCGCCCACCTCGTCCAGCCAGTTTATCCTCCCACAGGACTTGGCACTCCACCTGGCACGCATCCACCCTTCTTGCCCCCATCCCCTCACCTCCCTCATTCTGCCATTCAAATTTGCCTCTATGTTGACTACGGGCGTTTATTCCCATATGCCAGCAAGGCAAATATTGACCTAGCCACCGCGGCCTTTGCACTGGCTAGATTTATCAACTTCTACCCATTTAAGGGCTACTTTGATATCAGGTTCCAAACAGAGGAGGACGCTGCAGAGGCGGCGATAACTCCTTTAATTTACAAAAAAAACCCCTATTCCCACTACCCGTACTCGCCTCCCTTTGGACACCACCCTGGTGGTGTCATTTGCAAATCTCCGTCCCACCTCCCGACCCAAGTTTTATATGACCAGTTGGTCATGGGGCTTATGGCTTATGGCACTCAGCCCAACCTCATCTTTGCAGTACCCTCTGATGTGGAGCGCCTTGCTGCCCCTCACGCAACTGCCACCATCATCCCACACCACCCTGCCATAGCCCACCAAATCTCCCCCACGCTAGTGTCATAGCAGCGCCAGATCATTTCTTTTGGGCTCAGGTCAATAATGGTCAGCAGATTTGTCCCCTCTGCTTTGGGCTTGACCATGCAAAAAAGCTTGCCCACATGCCACTTCCGCTGATGCAGCTTTAGAGCCCCCTTTGCGGGTTCTGTATGGGGCACTTTGCTGCCCCCTCCCACCCTCCACTCTTGTTCAATGGGCCATAATGGAAAATCAGCCCCCCAAATCCTCCAGCCACATTCTCCCACCTAAACCCACCCCTGATAATCAGAGCCAGGCTTGGACCACCCTTCACACCCAAGCACCCACCTATTCGCCCACTCCCACCCACTCAACTTCTAACGCCACTATTCTTGTGAACCAAAATCCTTGGGGATCTATTGACAGAGGTTAACGAATCAGGTAACGTTCTCATTAGTGAGCATTCCATTCAACCTCTCAGCCAATACAATTATGATCAGGCCAAATTTTTCCTTCCTGACTTTGATGAAACCCCACCCCCCAGACATTTCACTCCTCCACCCAATGCAGCCCCCTACCAAAGTGACCACCAGCTCGCCTTAGCTGCAGTGGCCTCTCCCCAGTGCCCAACCCTACGCAAAGCAGTGGCCCAATCAGTGGCTCAGTTCCAGCTAGGTCTGCCACCCTCTTCTTCCCCCTGACTTCCCTGAATCTACATGCAGCGACATCTCAAAATTATTTGATGATGCTGAAGCTGCCATCATGAATGTTGTAACGCTCATCAAATTCAACCCTTCAGCTAAAATCACTCGCCACAGTATCTCCCTTTTTCTTAACTTCTTGAAGCCTGCAAAGAGACTGAAATTCTTTTTATGGCATTTGTTGAAGCACTTTACCAAGCTAATCTTAATGAGGAGGTGGAAAACTTGTACTACACTAACTTCCACCCACACTACGCGGATGCCCCAACGCCCTGGCTCTCCGCTTTGATCCACTACTTTAATCAAAATCCCATGATTGAGGCGTATATGTCTGAGGACCAACCCCCCAACCCCCTCACCCTCTTCCATGGTGGGTTAGCGGTTTCCGCTCCCCTCCTAGTTGTAGTTTTATTTCTTTTCTTTCATTTTTGAGCAGTTTTTTTGTTTTGATTTCGGTATTGTCCATCCCCTGGTTGGCATACCTCAAATAAATTTTTAAATTTTATTGGATTCAGCATACTGTCCCCTGACCTCATGATTCTCACAGCAAAACCATGCCAATGCTACTATAAAAAATCCCTGAATAATGTTATATTAGTTAAACTTTATTATTTAATAAATTATTTATTTAAGGTAATCTGACCAGGGGATGAACTTTACCAAAACTAAAAATTAAAACTAAAAACTATTGTAACTAATTGGTTCAGGCAAAACGCCTAAATGAGAAGATTGAGTGAAACACTTCAAACAAAACAAACAGCTAGGAGGACAGCGGAAACCACTTATCCCTCCATGGCAGAAAGGGAGGGGGATTGGGGGGCACATCTTTGGCAGCCGCTTCCTCTTCCCAGAATAGGGTACATGTTAAGGCAGACAGTAAGGGCGTTGGGGCATCGGTGGCATGTGGTTTACTATTTCTAATGATTAATATTTCATGGAAGTTGCCAGAAGGAAAATGGCACTGATATATTCAGCTAAAGTTTTTTCAGCTTTAATTTGGGCGTCTGGGAGTTGAACGAATGTGGCAATATTGGTTCAGGTAATCTTATTTTTCAGATTCCGTGGTACAGTCACCACGTTCTGGATAGAGTCATTAATGTTTTTATTTAAATGTTTCACTGTGATTTTACTCTTTTGAGTAAGATTTTCAGAGATAACTGGAGGTGGAATTCCTCATGTGAGCATCGCCACTGATTTGGCATCAGCTTTATGAAGAGGATGAAAATCTGGCGTTGCAGGTGCTTCTACTGCAAGCTGGTGATCACTGCAAAATGATTTGGCATTTGGCCGAGGGGTATATAAACAAGGGGTTTATTTGGTGTTCCATTCTTCAAAAACAAACTGCTTCATTTGCAGAGATGGTTCTTCGTTGAGCTTCCTGATTCATCAATTTCAAACAATAACTCACATGGGTTTTTACTAAATTAGATTGGGGAATCGGTGTATGGTTGAGTTTGCTTGATTCGTTAGAGCAAGTATGGGATTGAACTGGGGTCCAATCCAATGCTTGATTGGAGGATTTACGTGTGGCGTTGGGGCGAGGGGACGGCTGATTGGTGGCTTCAGGTGCAGCTGCAGCAACAGGCTTAGGGGGAAGTGGAGGAAAGATTGTACCCCATGCCAGAACTTGTACAGGGCGGGCAGCAGTTTGGAGGTCAGCAGACAAGTATTCCAATCTTCAGGGAGTGGCTAAGGAGGATCACTTGCATTTTGAGTGGACCATCTTGAAACATGGTGTACAGATCACCCGTCCGCCCTTGATGAAGGCCCAAAACAGATGGCCGGGCACTGAAGGAATAATGGCATGAGGGAAAGTTGACATGGCGATTTTTCTAATTTCAGGGCTAATCATGGCATACGCCTGAGGCCCAGTAAGTCGTGTGGCCTCATTTGGGACCATAAAATTGTAAGATGGAATTGGATACATATGCTTCCAAACCATCCATCAGCTCCTGGTGGAGCACTGCAGGGGGAGGTGGGTGGGCAATATAGAAAACCGGACCACCAAATTGGTGTCTGCTGGGAGCTGGGTATGAGTTGTGGGAAGAGGGTGCCCTGGAATACCAGGGCACATTTGATGCAGTGGCAGCATCAGCTTCACTTGTGAAGCCAAGGTCAAAAACTCCTTATAGGGGCAGAATTCTATAAATCCATTGGGTGTCATCACCGCCTGTGCCATTTCAATAATGGCTTGGTCATGGTATGGGAAGAGTTTCCCATAGTTGACTCTTAAGTCATAGTGCATGTTGCTCTAGGGGAGCACCAGGGGGCAGTGAGATACTTCTTAGGTATAAGCAAGGTGGACATCAAGGTCCTTGGGAGGAATGAATCATCCCATGGTTTTGTAATGACTGGGTGAGCCAGTCCAAGCACGTTTTCCTGCTGGATAGAAAATTGTGGAGGTTTTTTGCCGCTGCCTCACACTGGAGCAGCTGGCAGAGAATCTGAGGACATCGGAGTGAAACTACAATGGGCGATTTAGATTTATTTTTTTATTGTTTTGTGTAATTTGCTTGGAAAGTTATGCAAAGCGGAAAAAAGTAGTCTTTTAATATATTGATAGATACAATAATTATATTACTTTCAGGCTTTATTAAAAATCATAATGGACTTTTATTGAAGTTAATTAATTTGGTAAAAAATGGGTCACACCTCAGACCTAGACAAGACCCTCGCAGCCTTGTTTTCCCTCTTTAATGGACAGACCTTTTTAATTACCGTTAGCATAGTGCTTACTATTTCATAGGTCTCTTTACCAGATCTAGCAGCAGCCAGTGGACTAGGTACCTTCTCTCCGATGCTTTATCAATTCTATGGACCATCACATGGCCTTGCTATTATATTGTTTTAAAGCAATGTGGAGAGAACCCATCTGTCACACTCAGGGTCCTTCCTTGTTAATACTGAACTGTCTCTGATCCCATTGTGATTTACACTAATGAGAATTTTACATGATATATTCTTTTAACTTGTTATTAGATATTTTCCTCCTTGTTGCCATATTACTGTTTAGAATTGGCAGTGAGATTTCTGGAAGATGAGACTAAAACCGTTGTCATATATGAGTTTTCCTCATTACTGGCCCTGCACCGCTGCACTCCAAGGAACACCACTTTCTTTTATCCTTAAAGGTAGAGGGGATTAGTAAATCTATCCTGCTTGATTATGTAAGGCACCAGCTTGGAGGTAACTTTATTATGATATGGATTATAAAAAGCCTTGAAATTAAATCCAGTTATGTTTTGATCAATGGTACTCCCACCATGTGAACCTGTGCAAGGTTAGCAAGAAGAGAGTAGCTTCCTAAATTATTTCTGAAACGATTGAGAATCATGTACACTAATATATACCTTAGACTGAAAAAAGGGTGCATAGTGGTACATGATAGGTGGAATGTTTGATGGCTTGGTGAATAGTTCTCCTTTTGGTAAGTTATTCAATAAGAAATTCAATAAGGGTTCTGGTTTAGAGGTGGAAGTGGTCCTGGGCAGTTGTCATCACAATTGTCAGACATTTACCTTTGCAGACTAAAAATAAGAATGCTATAGGTCGAGTTCTGCCAAAAAAGGAAAATATCAGCCATTTGCAATAGGCTAGTGTTGTTAATAGTTCGTTTAATAATAGTAAAGATGCAAAAGTCGATAAAATTGGCCAAAAGTCCTGGCCAATTCTCAGTGGAACCCCATTAATTGGGTAAACACTAGTTCAAAACCTGTACAGGCACTAGTAAAATCAGCTGGTCAGATTACTCCAACTCACCACAGACTTTGGGGTTACCATTGGCAGGCACTTCCCCAACCCCAACAAAGTCCTTTAACACACCTGTGCAGGGAACCCCCCTTTTATAGGCTTGGTGGGGGTCCCCCAAGGTGCAAGAAACTTCTCAGGCGGTGAGTGGCTCAAGTTTATAAAAATGTTACCTCATGGGTACATTTGGGCCAATCAGAATTCCTCTTCCTTCGCTCCACTGCCCTGAAGCAAGTTCCCAAGTTTCTGATACGTTATTCCTGCATATTTCCTTATTTAGACTCATTTAGGCTATTCTGAACATATTCCCAACTTCCCCCTCGACCTTTGAAATTACTTAAATACTAGATAATCAGAGGTCAAGGATCATCATTTTCCCTTTATTGCGCACTATGCGAAATCATAAAAATCAATTTTTTCTTGCGCTTTTTATTTGATATTTTTATTTTATTAAAATTATTTATAGAAACTAGCTGGCAAAAGCAACAGCGAGCACAATAAAGCTGGTTTCCCATAAAATGGTGCTCACTACATGAGACCCCTGTATAGCCAGAATCATTGCTCTTGAGGAGCAACTAGCCCACGCCTTATCTCGTCTTGAAGATTTGGAACAGCGCCCTCTAAAAATTCCTCTAAAAGACAAATTCACCCCTGGTGAAGGAAACATTACCATTTTCTTATATGTTTATTGTTATAAATTGGCGGTATTTGAGAGATATACTGATGGAATTTTCAAAGGGTTTGACCCACCGAGCAATTAGGACCAACAATATGATAATTGTTGTCCTTGACATACCATAATAAGCTTATAAATTGAATTATTATGGGCACTCGCTCCCTCAACTCTCTTTTATTTTCTATATTCTACAGCAGATTCTCGCTGCTATAACACTCTAAAATACTAACAACTTAATTTCCTCAATCATCTCCTCCCGCTTGTATGGTAATGACTTTGGATGGTACCACTTTCATGGCTTAGTAATTCACTTCGCCACATCTCATTGGTTTCACCAATTATTCATTTATCAATTCACAGTTGCCCAATTCAGCCGATTTCCCAACAATCCCAATATCGCCTCATTTTGACGCGCTCAATTAATTGTATTCATAACAACTTGGTGGATTCCATCCGTTCCACCATATAGACTTAGTGCTTATCATCCAGTCATATCAGAATCGCGACATTACACCCCCTCCTTGACTGGACAATAAGGCTCATATTGCTTATATGCCTGAAGGAACTTTTCATGCACTCAGTTGATGATTTGACCACTAACAAGGTCCTTGATGGTATATGTGTCAACCCCAGTTTTCTCAATGACTTTGAAAGGACCAATCCATATACTGGCCAGCTTGTGTTTCCACCCAAACCCATGCTGACTGTGGAAGAGAACCATGTCGCATTCCTTGCACTGTGCTAACCCGCTTTGATGTACCTGATCTGTAGTCTGATTCCTGATCTTCTTGGCTAAGCTGAAGGAATAGGCTTCAGTTTGCAAATTGATCAGAATGCTTGAAAGGTTAGTCAAATAGCAATGGGGCTCCATTCCACCAGTGTCTTCCACACACAAATAAAGTAACTCTGGAAGCTGGATGTCAACCATATAGTAGTTGGAAGGGACTTTTTACCATGGTGGAATGGTAACTGATGTTATAGGCAAACATGGCAGTGGAAAGAAGGAAAGTCCAATCAGATGGTCGATCTGTTACTAATTTTTGTAGTATGTTCACCAAAGTCACATTCAAACATTCAACCATTCCATTGGACTCAAGGGTGATATGGGTTCTCAAAACCCCATGGATACCCAAAAGCTCATTCAGTTTGGGGAGGATATGCGACTTGAAGCTGGTTCCATTATCAGTGAAAATGAATTGTGATCAGCCATATCACTGAATAATGCTTTCCATTATGAACTTGGCCACTGTGACTGCCACCAAATCCTGTATCAGCCGTGCTTCCACCTAATGGGTCAAGTGGTTCATAGCCACTAAAATGTACTTACACCAGTTAGCTCCTGTTGGCAAGGGACCAAAGACATCAAGGGAAACTGTATGCCAAGCAATTTGTGGTTTCACTACATGATACAAATACTTACGGCGGAATGGCTTCTCCACTTGGCACTGATGGCAACAAAAAATGGTTTTGAGCACATTGAAGCTCATACTTTCCCAATAGTACTGAGGGAACAGCAACTCCATTGTCTTGCACACTCCGCCATGTCTGACTGCCTTGTGGGCGTTCATAATAATTCCAGTCAGGCTGAAGGTCGCGGAAAATTCACTGTAGAATCACCAATCTGCTTGTACAGTTTCCCATTCCATTGAAAAGTATTTATTAACATCTCGTTTAATGCTTTAATCGCTTATGGTGGTTCGTCATCATAGTTTCCACTAAGCATCTTGTCATATACCACATCACTGAGGTCCACCGTCACCGCAACAGTTGACAATTGAGATAAACAGTCGGCGTTCTGATGCTTTGCTCCTGGTCAATGAAGGATCTCGTCATCATAAGCCTGCAGCTTAAGAGCCCATTGAGCCAAACGGCCTTCAGGTTCTTAAGGTTCTGCAACCTGCATAATGATGCGTGGTCTGTTACAACTTTAAACTTTACCCCATGCAGGTAAACTCTGAATTGCTTATATGCGTAGATCACTGTTAAGCACTCTTGCTTGGTCACAGTATAATTACGTTCATGGCTATTCAGTGTTCAGCTGCAGTACGCCACTGGGTGCTCCTCTCTTTCGTCATCTTTTTGGGACAAAACTGCCCCCACAGCGGAAAGAGATGCATCTATTTGTACAATAAAATCCTTTTTGAAATTTGGGTAATGTAACATGAGCGCACTATTTAGTACCATTCGGAGTGTATCAAAGGCACATTGGTGCCGTTCCATCCATCAAACATGGCATCCTTCTCTAGAAGCTCAAACAGCGGCCCTCTGATGCAACTAAAAATGGGTATGACGCGTCATTAATAACCCACCATCCCCAAAAACACCTGAATGTCCCGTTTACTAGCTGGCTTAGTCATCTTCTGAATAGCTTCCACCTTGGCTGGTTGGGGGCTCATCCTGATCACATCCACCACAAAACCGAGGTATTCTAACTGATTCTTGAAGAAGTGACATTTCCTAGGCTTGATCTTGATATTGGCTATAGCCAGTTGGCAAAATTCCTCTTCTAATGGGTAAGGTGCTCATTGAATGTGCGCGAGAAGATGTTAATATCACTAAGGTAAACAAGAACACATGACAGCTTCAGATCCCCCAGAATGGTTTCCATTGCTCTTTGGAATGTAGCTAGGGCATTAAATAGCCCTTGTGGCATATGAGTGGGTTAAAAGCCTTTTAATGTGATTACGGCGCATTTTTCTTGTTCCACCAGGGGCAACTCAATTTGCCAATAACCAGATATCAAATCTATTGCTGAGAAATAGCAAGTTACACCTAACTGATCCAGTGCATCATTAATCCGCGGAAGAGGGTATGAGTCCTTCTTGGTGATACTTTCAAGCTTCTGGTAGTCGATTAATACACAGTTAGTACCATCCTTCTTTTTAACAATTAAGACAGGTGAAACCCACGGACTCTTAGATGGTTTGGCATTCCCTGAACTAACAGCTGATCAATCTCCACATTGATGACTTCTTACGCTGCCCTTGATCAGCAGATTGGCCAAGACCTAATGGGGGGATGATCCACCAGTGTCCAGCTGATGGACAACCCCCAGGCACACCCTAAATTGTGATCATCAACAGCAAAGATCTCTTCATATTTTCGTAATATGGATTCTAATTTGATCTTATTGGTCTTCTGATAGCCCCCTTAAATTTTTGCGTGGTACAACTGCCATTATGCCAGGCTGTGTTTTAATGGGCAGGCCAAATTCATCCAACAAACTGAACATAAGAACTTGGAGGACCTCTTCAACTGGAATAAAATGTAAGTACGTTACTATTTGGTGTCAGCGGATTTGCATTGGTTTATTCTGAAGATTTACTACTATGACCTTGATCTCCCCATGTCCTGGGATTATAATGCCTGGGGCCACATGGGGCTTAAACCGTGATTGCTGATAAGGTCCAATGACTCCCCCATAAAGCGCAGCAGGCACTTTCACCTCTAACTCAGTTTTTATTATTACTTGGCGTCCAGAGGGAATAGATATAGGGCCCGCAGCTCTAAGTGGTAGCCCTTAATATTTATAAATTTGATTGGGAAGGGCCCATGTCTTATGCTTAAGTTGATGATAGCAAACTGAAATCACCCCATCATATGCAAGGTTAATATAACTCATGTGTACCAGATCTTTTGACATTCCGCTGGAGGTAAGGTAGATTGGGATCCGCTGCCCCAGAATTTCAAATGTCTCTGTGGCCGATCAACAACAACCTCATAGTGGCGCATAAAATCAGTTCCAATTAAAAGGTCATAATTATTATTTGGTAGCACTATGGCTGGGGTTACAATGACAATTGACCCAAATCGCAAAGGTAGTGCGCTGTACGCTCCTTCAGAGACCGTGTTTTCCATGCCTGCAGTCCCATACACCATATGATGTTCCACATCAGGCTTTAATGCCAGCCTTGCCACCAACTTTGTGTCCTATGTTGATTGGGGCACCCATATCGATTATTGCAGATACTTGGGTTCTTGCTACAACAGTGTCACAGTAATTACATTCAGCATAAGAGGCATTCTGATTGTTTAGAACATGAACATTTAACTGATCTCTTTTTCTAAGGAAGCTCATAATACCCTTCCCCACTTTAGAGTATTCTTTAACAATAGCGTTCACAAGGAAGGCCACTCTTACTTCTTCCAAAAGAAGTGCATCAGCTAATGGATCTGGTTCATCAGTAGAAAGGTGATTGAACATTTGACAAGCATAAGGCTTTGGTTGTTCATGAGAGCTTGCTTCCGCCATGTTCTTAGATTGCGTTTGTGCCAGCACATAAACGCCTCCATAGGTCGCTGATATAAGAAGGCGTCATTATACTGAGGAACATCCACCGAAGATAAGGAATAGGTTATGGTGGGACGTTTTGGGTCAGAAAGCGGAGGTAGAGAGTCCCATCTCTAAACCGCTCTGACTTTTCCCTGGTGGTACTGCTCCTGCGGCAGATACTGAACCCGCCATTTATGACAACTTCTAGCCAGGTCCCCGAGTGACAACATGAAAAGCAGTTGGCCCAAGAAGACTTGTGACCTGAATTGTTGTAAAAAGAGCCACCCTAAGGGTTGGGCTGGAGGCGAGGCTTGTATTGATAATAAGGACAGGGGATGCAATCCAATTGCTGAACAAGGAGGGATGATTCCTTTAGATAAAAAAGGCTAGCAGCGGAGGCGCTAGATTTCTGCTCTATATTGGGTGGAGGGGAAATTAGTGGACAGATGACGTAAAATTAAAACAAATTTGGGCAAGGATACGTTAACCTCTAAATATGGAACCATGGTATTATAAAGCTCTTGGTATAGTTTCACAGCAGAGGTCAATGCTATGCTTATGTCACATTCAGTTAAAAGCCCTGCCCTGATTAACACATGGGCTTCTGCTGAGAATCGATCATAAAATGCAGTGAGGGTCTCATTAGGCTGAAACCCAATGGTAATAAACTCAGCCTTTCTTAGCGCCATTTTTGAAGTTCCTCCAAACAACCACAGTACAGTGTCCTTTACTTTTTTATAGGTAATGGAACTATTTGGAAGATAGCAAATAACTTGGTTGGCGCTATCAACATCCAATGTGGACATTAGTAATTTGGCTTTACGCCGATCTGATGCCCCTTCTACTGCAAACTCAAATCGTTTAAAGAACCCATGGATGTTCCCATCTCAGACAAAAGAAGGCAGCTTGTCAATACAACATTCTTGCAGAAATTTCTTTTTCCAATTGAGCACAGCGTCTAGGGCAAGCTTGAGCTCTGTGTATTGCACAGTTGCAGTGTGTGGAGATAATCTCTTAGTGAAGCAAGCTGGGTATGACATGACTAACAACGGAGGAACGCTTATTAGACTATGTGATTGATCAATGGTCCCCCTGTAGTGAGCACCACTGTTATAAAATTGGTGGTATTTGAGAGATATGCCAACGGAATTTGCACAGGGTTCGACCCACTGAGCAATTAGGACCAACAATATGATGATTGTTATCCTTGACATGACAGAATAAACTTATAAATAAATGAATAAATATGGAGAACTCGCTCCCTCAACTCTCTTTTATTTTTATATTCTACAGCATATTCTCGCTGTTATAATCACTCTAAAATACTAACAACTTAACTTCCTCAATCATCTCATCCAGCTTGTATGGTAACAACTTTGGATGGTACCACTTTTATGGCTTAGATATTCACTTCGCCGTATCTCATTGGTCCCACCAATTATTCATTCATCAATTCACAATCGCCCAATTTGGCCGATTTCTAAAAGATCCCAATATCGCCTCATTTTGAGGCTCTCAATTAATCATATTCATAACAACTCAGCGGATTTCATTTGTTCCACCATATCGACTTAGTGTTTATAATCCAGTCATATTGGAATCATGACATTTATGAAGCTGCCATTTATGGTACAACTGATAAACAAGTATCAACACATTCTTCCATGCTTAAGTCACCTAGCCCAAGAAAGAATAGTACCTTACCTGGACCCTTCACACACTTGGACAGAGGTGAAAAAGGCTCCTTTGGATGAATTTGGATCAAAGCAGAGTCTACTTAGGGAAAATCAGGCCTTTATGCGCTTTAGCATGTATGAGGGTGAACCACTTCTTGCCTTTGCTGAATGATTTTACCTAGCTGCGCAAAGGTTAACAACCTCTAACATGCTCACCCTAGATGATGCTATTGCTGCCCTGTTAACTGGGTTAGTTTCTCTGCCCTCTCTAGCCAAGTATATTATCTCAGTAAAATTCCATTTACAAAATATCCGTGACCTAAAGGAGGTATTAGTAGATGTTGCCGATTTCCATTCAAGTGCAACATCAAGGAAGCTGAGGTGACTCCTCCAGCTCTCACTATTAAGGAAATACCGCCTGAGGCACAGTTAAGATTGAGCTCACCTAGGCCTACCCTCCCTGAAAAATTTGTTCCCTCTGTGCAACCTAAAAAGGTTACCACTTCTTCTTATGAATCAAAACCCTTTAAATTAATAACAACTATCCGTCCACACCAGCTCACTAAAGCTGCTGTGCCTACCCCTCCAGCTAAGCTGGTAAAGGCATGTCCAAATTCTATTCAATCTCCTGTGGCCATCTCTCCTTCCTCCATCGTGGCCTTGCCAGTTGTTGAGAATACCTTTGGGGACGAATCTGAGGGGAGTTATGATGTTTTTGGTTACTAAATACTTGGACCCCCCGCAGAGGTAGAGGTTCCTGATCATACGAATGCTGGAGGAGTAGACGAGACCACCATCCCTGAGGAAACGTACCTCAGTCAAATCTTAGGGTCCACAAGTGATTGACACTGCCAGCGATGGTGATCAATTGTTAGCTAGATTGATTCAACCTCTTCAGCGTGTTCATCCCTTACAAACCATCAAGATTAACTACTCTTAGACTGCTAAAAAGCTCACCTCCACATTACAGCTCAAGGAGGTTTTAGCTTTGTCACCTAACTTTGGAAGGACCTTCACTAAGGTTGAAGTAGTCATTCAAAAGGTCCGTATCTTGGCCATCTTGGACACTGGCTCCCCAGTCAACGTGATCTCCATTAAGCTTATCAAGAAGATTAAGTTAGCGCTTGACTTGGAGTACACGCAGGAGTTTGGAACTTCTGGCTTCAACAATACCCGTGCTATTGAGGCATATTCCTCTCTTCCCATTCGAGTTGAAAGGTTTATTTTATCAGCCCATGCTGTGGCTTTGGATAACAATGCGTATGATATGCTCATTGGCACTCAGTTTATGATCTATTATGAGGTAATAATCAACCTGAAGCAGATTTACCTCTCATTACTCAAGTATGAAGTCCCATTAGTCTTATCTAATAAAGAGTCCAGTAAGCACGAGTATTCTTTCTTGGTTGAATATCCTCTCTCAGCAATACCTTTGTCATATACCACTTCTGGGCGCAAAACAAAGAAGCTGCCTGATTCAATGGATGCTAGAGAAGGTATCCTTTTTTTATGCTGCAGATGAGGTCTTAATCAAGCCTTGTGAACAACGAGTGGTTGACACAAAAATCACTCTTCATATCCCACGCCACTGTTTGTTGCACCTCGTTAGTATTGATTATGTCAGTCCCTTGGAGCCTCGTTTATTGCCTGTTATTCTTGACCCAACCTACCAGAGGCCCATTACGCTGCTGTTGGGGAACCTCACCTCAAAATAAATCGTTATAAAAAACACCAGGAGATTGGCAGAGGTTTGCTAGTCCCTGTGGATGACATTGAACAAATTCACTCCATTGGTTCTATGATGGATATGGGCCTGCCAATGGATAACCTGGTGTGTACCTTACCCAAAGTCCATATCTCGGATGAGCTGACCCCAGATGAGCTGGAAAAAGTTCACACCCTCCTTGACGACTAGTGACATCTTCTCCAAATCATATAACGACTATGGCCACATGAAGGGTTGGTTCCACTCCATTGATGTGGGTGATGCCCATCCCATTTAGTCAAAACCCTACCACAAATCAAATGTTGAAGAACAGAAGATGAGGACTGGGCTCAAGCAGTTACTAGACGCGGGGTTGCTAGTTCCTTCACAAAGCCCTTGGTCTTCCCCTCTCCTGCTAATAAAAAAGAAAAATGGAGGACATCAAATAGTCATGGATTATTGCAATTTAAATAACCTCACGAAAAAGGATAGCTATTGTCTCCCTCATATTGACGATGCCATGGCCCAACTCTCTGGCTCTAAGTTCTTTTCTGTCATGGACTTAACTATCGGCTATTGGCAAATGGATCTCTCCCCTGAGGACCAGGAGAAATGTGCCCTCATATGTAGTGATGGTCTCTTCCAACCAACCCGATTACCTCAAGGGTTATGTAACGCACCTGCCTCTTTTCAGCGGCAATGGATCATATATTACGGGACCTAAAGTTAACTTGTATCATCGTTTATCTTGATGATATCATAGTATTCTCACGAACCTTCAATGAACATCTGATCATCTGAAGGAGGTATTTAAAAGATTACAAGTCAAATATTAAGTTGAAGCCATCAAGATGTACCTTCTTTCAAAAGAAATTGCATTTCCTTATACACTACATTTCCCAAAAAGGAATCCAGCCCATGGTTGATAAGATTGAAGAAATTTCGAAGATGCCTCCCCCTAAGAACCTACGAGACATTCAGTTAAATCTAGGGATGATGGGATATTACCATCAATTTATCCCTAAGTTTGCCCAGCTCAATGAACCTCTTGTCCGCCTATTAACCAAAACACTCCTTTCCAGTGGGGTGCAGAGCAGAAGGCTGCTTTTGAGACGCTGAAGTAACTTCTGCAACAACGCCCTATACTACGGCACCCAGATTACAAAAAACCCTTCATCTTATTCACTGATGCTTCAGACTATGCCGTTGGGGCCATCTAAGCCCAGTTGGATGAAAGCGGCGTAGATCATCCTGTCTCCTACTTTATTAAGATGCTGTCAAAGGCTGAACGTAATTACAGTGTCACATAGAAGGAGTGCCCTGTTGTTATATTAGCTGTAAAGCACTATCGCCCCTTCCTCTATGGAACTACCTTCATTGTATTTACTGACCACGCATCTCTAAAGTGGCTACAAACATGAAGGATCCTACTGGTCGGCTATCTCGCTGGGCTCTAAAGCTTCAGCCTTATGACATGAATATTGAGCACCGCGCTGGAACTCGTCACTTGATTGTTGTTGGTTTGACTTGGCCACTAGTCCTACACTTGGATAATAGTGAGGCAGAGAGGTTACATGACATCTCAATGACCCCCAATGAATGGGAGGATGAGGATGAGCCCGTTCAGAAGATGTTAACCCAGTACTCTCATAACACTAAATTAAATATGGGAAGTTGTATAAGCAGGTGGGGACAAAATGTTTACCTTATCTTTGACCTTCGGAACGTGTACCTACTATCTTAGAAACACATTCTACCCTAGGTCATGGAGGGGCAAGGAAAACCTATGAATGGATTAAGGATAGGTTTTACTGGGATGAAATAATGGAATCTATCGTTGATGTTTTGCAAGCCTGCCTTACTTGTAAGGAGCAATCTGGCTTCAAGTCTTGATATCAATATCAACCAACTACCCTGCAACAACCATTCCACACCATCAGCTTATATGTAATAGGTCCCCTTCCTCGGTCTACTAGTGGGAACAGATTTATCTAGTAGCTATTGACCACCTCACTAAGTGGGTTGAAGCCGTGACTCTTCCTGCTCAAACAGTAAAGGCCACTGCCACCTTTTTACATCAACACATTTTCACCCGTCACGGTTGCCCAAAGTATTACTCTGTGATAATGGCAATAACTTCACCTCCAGAGTAGTCAAACTTCTGGCCACTTCTATAGGAGCACAACAACTTTTCTTGGCTCCGTTTAACCCCTCCACTTACGGAACAGTGGAAAAAGCAAATGGAACCTTGGTCTCCATTCTGCGAAAGCTGGCCTCATCTGATCCTCTTCACTGGGATCAATATTTGCATAGTGCTCTTATGGCATACTGAATCAGCTATCATCAGATTTTGAAATTGTCTCTATTCCATATCTTGTATGGACGGGAACCAGGCATACCTGCCCTTTTAGCTAAAAATGTATTATCTTCTAGAGTTTGAGGAACCAGATAAAGTTATGAGAAGATCGACTCAACGCATAATTCAACTCCTATCTGAAGCTATGACCAATTTAGCCAAAACAGTAGCAAAAGAAGGACAGGCTGTAAATGAGTCCCAAACCCCTTTACCCAATTTACAAAAAATCTGACATGGTGTACTACCATAACTGCATCACCCCTAGAAGCGGTAAACTTGGAATAATCTAGGAGGGCCCTTTTACCATTATCTAAAAGAAAGTAAATGAGTACTTTATCAAAAATCTCGCTATGGGTATCACTTTTAATCACATACATGGCCGTTTCCTTCAACCCTACTCATCCCCATCATCCTTGAGGGGTGATGTCAGACGTTTACCTTTGCAGACTAAAAATAAGAATGCTGTAGGTCAAGTTATGCCAAAAAGGGAAATGTCAGCCATTTGCAATATTCCAATGTTAATAGTTCGTTTAATAATAGTAAAGATTCAAAAGTCAATGAAATTGGCCAAAAGTCCCAGGCTGATTCTCTGTGGAACTCCATTAATTGGGGAAACACTAGTTTAAAACCTGTACAGGAACTAGTAAAATCAGCTGGTCAGATCACTCCAACCTCACCACAGACTTCAGGGTTGCCATAGGCAGGCACTCCCCAAACCCCAACAAATTCCTTCAATGCACCTGCGTAGGGACCCCCCCCTTTTATAGGCTTGGCGGGGGTCCCCCAAGGTGCAAGAAATTTCTCAGGTGGTTATTGGCTCAAGTTTATAAAAACGTTACCTCACTTGTACATTTGGGCCAAACAGAACTTCTCTTCCTTCACTCCACTACCCTGAATCAAGTTCCTGAGTTATGATACATTATTCCTGCATATATACTAATTTGGACTCATGCAGGCTATTCCAAACTTATTCTCAAATTCTCCCTCAACCTTTGAAATTACTTTAAATACTAGATAATTGGAGTTCAAGGTTCATTATTTTCCTTTATTGTGCACTATTAAAAATCATAAAAATACATTTTTTTTCTAGCGCTTTTTATTTTAAATCTTTAGTTTATTAAAATCATTTGTGGAAACCAGCAGGCAAAAGCACCAGAGAGCACAATAAAGCCTGTTTCCCACAACAATATTTACCAGCACACTGTATAGGAAGAACTGTATAAAAAGACCTATTTATTTAACTGAGGTAAGCTGACCAGGGGACGTACATTACTGAACTAAAACTAAAATCACAATAATAAAAAATAATGATTCAAACAAAACGCCCAAAATGGATGGATTGATTGAATCATACTTAACAAAATATTCAACCAGGTGGAAAGCGAATACTGCTATCCCTCCATGGTAAATGGGGAGGGGGATTAGGGGCTCATCTTCAGCTGCATCCATCTCATCCCAGAGTAGGGTGCATGTTAAGGCAGATAGTAAGGGTGTGGGGGCATCGGCGGTATGGGATTTCAATATCCTTGATGACTGGAACTTCCAAATAGTTGCCAGCCATCATAATGCCAATGATGTATTTGGCCAAAGCGTCTTCAGCTTTGAGGTGGGCGTCTTGGGGTTTAACGAGTGTGGCAATGTTGGTTTGGGTTATTTTTGCTCTCAGATTCTGTGCTACTGTTACCACGTTCTGGATGGCTTCAGTGACGTTTTTGTGTAAAGTTTTCATATTGATCTTACTTTGTATAGTAAGATCTTTGGGGATATTGGGAGAAGGAATTCCTCCTGCATATGCAGCCACATATTTGGTGGCAGCTTTGCAGAGTGGATGGCAATCTGGTCTGGCGGCTGCTTCTACTGCATGCTGGTGGTCACTGTAGAATGGTTTGGTGTTAGGTTGTGGGACATATTTCTGAGGCGAGAATTTTGCATCACATTCTGCGTTACAGAGCCACTCAACTTGCAGTGACAGTTCCTCAGTGACAAAACCTGACTCATTGATTTCATACAATGATTCCCATGGGTTTTGGTTGAATTGGATTGAGGAATCAGCACATGGTTGAGGTTTGTTTGATTCATTTGTGGAAGAATGGGATTGAACTGGGATTTAATCTGATATTTGATTAGATGAATTATTTATGGCATTGGGGTGGGGAGGAGGCTGATTGGTGGCTGCAGATGTAGCTGCAGCAACAGGATTTGGGGGTGGAGGAGTTAGTATTGTGTCCCATACCTGAAATTGTACAGGGTGGGCATCAGATTGGAGGTCGGCGGATGAGTCATCTGATCTATCTGAAGTGGTTGAGTAGGGGCACTTGCATTTCAAGTGGTCTAACTCGAAACTTGATGGACAGATCGTTTGCTGTATTAAAAGACCTAGGTTCTAATTAATCATACCTAAGATAAAAGACAATTAATATCAAATTGTATAAAAATTCTTCTATGGTACATTAAGATTTAATCTTAGCTAGCCTGGTTTATTTATACTCTAAAAATTGAGGCTAGATTACCTCAATTGATTAGGGTGTAATGTAATAAATTGCTGCATTGATGGTACAGCACAATGCACTACAGCTTTAGAGTCCACATGACACCAAAAGTGCATAGGAAGACTGTCAATGCAACCATGATTTAAGAAAATTCCTAAAAATGGATGACGACAATAATTAATCAAGCTTGAATCAAATCAAATCAAACAATTGTTTCAATTCAAATCAAATTGAATTAAATAAATTGGATTAAAAAATTGATCAAAATTAAATTAATCGAATTTGAATAACTAAAAAACTGGTACAATGAAGACTAAGTTTAAAAGAACTTAGATAATGTTCAGGATCCCAATCCTGACAAATTCAGAGCATTCACTTTACCCTAGCTTTGGACCCTCAGTTGCCATTTTTGTATCTAGGCTTGACTGCCAGTCAATAGCCTCTCCCAGTCAGGTGGAGCAGCTTTTCATATTATCCCAGAGTTCTCCTCTCTTGCCAACCCCATTTATAGATGGTTAGATATCCATTAAAAGATTATTGGAGGCAAGGTCTATTTGGATAGTCCCTCAAGAATATTGTCTGTAATTACTAGCGTGGTTGTCTGTGACAAGGACCTTACCCCTGCTGTATATAGAACATTAAGTTACCCTATATTTTTTAAGCTGGCTTAGAGACAGCTTATTTTATTCTGTCCTCCAAATAATAAATCTTTGTCTACATGCTTATTTTTTACGGCTATCTTCTCTTTCTCTGGAAAGGGACTTTCAATCTCACACTTTGGTAAAACTGGCGTTACTAAAACTTTAACTTCCAGGACCTTATGGATGTCATGTCTCATGACATGGTTCCCAGTGTAAATTATGGAGACAAGGAGGAATTATTGAAAGCCAAAGGATTAAGTTGAACGCCCTCCCTGACTTCATATATAAATTGGACCAACGCTGGCTAAATCCAAGCAGTTCAGGTTAATTAGTATAGATTGCATGATATAAATTCATGGTGGTACATAAAATAGCGTTGATATTTACCAGATATAGTTTCAACAAGGATGGGTCATTATGGTTGATCATGAAAAAAGTTTTCAATTTATTCTTAAAATATTATTACTGAGATGTTTATTCAGCTTGATTTGAAGTCTTTAGTTCAAAATCCTCGAGTTATGAAACTACCATCATGGTAGAATTTTGTTGTAAATTCAAAATTTGATTAAAGCCCATAAAATGATCCAGGCCTATCATCCTAACTTTTTTATACTAATGGTAGCTTAACTAATCTTTCTTTTTTTCATTTTTTCTTTCATAAATAAACTATTATAATATTTATTTAACAAATGAAACCTTTTTCCAGCCTTACCATTTAACTCCTTACAGAGTTAATCCATCTTATATATAGGCCATGAAGATGTTGACACTATATAAGATAAAGTTTCCTTAATAACTTAATTAGTCGTTATATTTGAGAGTTGAGTTTTAGATTCTTCCTTAAATCTTTGAAAATAAGAGTTAAGACACTCTCCTCACAGAGGAAACCTTAGGACTACCCCTAGGGTGAGTCCATTTGCGAAAGGCGGTGCCTCTTGAGCCTTCCCTGGTTAATTAAACTGTTTCCAGCCCCTTTAAATGTAGGCTACGGATATTTTGCAAAGACCTTCTCTAAAATTAACCAACTATTAAATTATGTTAAATTAGTATTGACTGGTGGAAACGTTTTGATATCCTCACCAACCTTGCAGATACAAAAATTCACTCATATTTCCCAGGTGAAGCTCCTATACCATCACCTGCCTAAATGAAATTGTTGTGGTGTTACCTTAAGGTAGGTTCTTTCCCTCAAAGATGGCCTTGCTGCTATTCACTCTCTTAACTTCCGCCCCTTCACCTAACCTACACAAGTGTATCATATATTAAGACACGTTTGACTCCTTCAAAGCTTTTCTACTTCCAGCGCACACTAAGTTTTATTTTGAGTTCATGCTGACAATTAAAATCGTTGAGATATTCTCTCCCATCTACCCCTTCTCTGAGGGAGGAGGCCACCCCTAGAAGCTTGAATAGATGACATGCTTTAAAGCGTCTGATTGTCAAAATCTTCCCCTTGTGCTATCCTCTGTTATTTATATAGAAATTTGATGTATCTCCCAGACCCTGCATTTATTATGGCAATCTTAACAGCGTATTATTTCCTGACCCCCATCCGTTGCCCTTTGAGCAGCAGATTACTAGCTATGTTGAGAAGAATAGAGTACGTAGTAAGCTATATTATCTGAGCGCCTTTAATAAGATTTGCATCAAGAAAGGGTGGGAGTGGTTGAAAGCTTTCTGAACCAGGAAAGGTATTACCTGTTAATAATAGTTCTTTTGGTTTGAAGAACGCAAACACCAGCTTTCAAAGGTTTACTAATGCCAACCTAGGAGAACTTATAGAATCCTGCGCAATAGCCTACATGGGTAATATATTGGTTTTCCTTCTAGATAAAGAGTCTCACGCCCATCATCTGGTAGCCTTCATGGAGCGTCTGGCACAAGAAAATCACTATCAAAGCAAGCAAGTGCAAGTTCTTTCAGCTCAAAGTTGCATTCTTAGGTAATATACCCACTCATGACCACATGGTTACTCAAGATAAGGAAGCAACTACCCGTGATTGGATGACTTCTACCTCCCTTACATAGTTGCGCAGCTTACTTTAGACCTGAAATTTCCTCAAGAAGTTCACCCACAGCTATTTGAAGTTGCTGTTACAATATACTACATTTGGGAAGAATACTTTAGTTGGACAACGGAATGCAAAGCAGCCTTCAGATTAATCATGATCATCTTACTCATCAGACACATTCTAGGGCATGCACATCCACAACTGGCCTCTAATTGTTGCTACTGGCGCTTCTAAATTTTTTGTGGCTACAGCCTTGTTGCAAGAAAGAGAGGATGTAGTAGGGCCCCATCACTTATTCCTTAATAGGTTTTTCAGTCAATCAGCGCTTCTAAAAGTGACATGACCCTTCTCTAAAAAGTAATCCTTCAAAGCTCACGTCAGCAGAATATATGTTAGCTTAATATTAATATAACAAGTCTAGACTAACTAAGTAAAGGGTTTAGATGACTTAAAAGAAAATCTAATAAAGATAAATAAAAGTGAGTTTAAAATTAATTAGATAGAAAATAAATTGTACTTTAAATTGCCAAAAATAAAGAATGAAACAGATGATGGAGTTTAATCAGGTTAAGAAGTGAAAGTAGACTAAGATAGCAAATCCTGGTCTTATATTGAGAAACAGTAGACAAAGGCATAAAATGAATAGTGCTGGGTAGCAACTGGGCAAGCAATTTTTGGATAAAAGTTTAAATTTATGTTGTTAAGACAATGATAAACCAATTACAATTTTTAATTAATCCAGTTGTTCAGTGGAGTACTAAGGAAGTGGTTGATATTTGATGCATAAACAATTTGCTCGCTCACAATCAAGAGTTATTGGTAGGAATTTTTATTGACATTAGAATAGTAATTAGTAAAAATTAAAAATGATAGCATTAAAGAATAAATTGGCACTTAAGTCAAGGCTTCACCCAAATTAGTTGAAAGCCCAACAAAGATATACTTGGCTCAGCTCAACTACTTATTTACAACAAATAAAATTTTTTGCAACTCTTATATCTGTGCAGCACTTGCGTCATCATTTGTATGGTTCAAAGTGCCTTTCACAATTCGCGGACCACAAGGCTCTAATGTACTACCACTCCCCAGAAGCTGACGCCTTGTCAATCCAGGTGGCTGAAGATCCTGTCCATGTCAGTTTTCATTATGATCTAATGAAAGGTAGTAACAACTTGAAGCCTGACGCTCTCTCATAATACCCTGATTCTTCAGACCCCACCTTAGTTGAAGCTCATAGTACTCAAGTGTGAATTAAACTGTTTTAGGCGAAGGGAAGCACCCATGGCAACCACCCTTCATTGCTTGTTATATAATCCCTGGATTGGGATGTGGACGCCCCTTCCCAAGTTATGCTATCTTAACTCTTGTCAGGTGACTATCCTAAAGTAAAGCAAGCCTACCAGAGAAATGACGCATCATTTGACAAGGGCTACCAGCTTCTCAATGAGGACATTTTCACCAGGTTAAAATGGGCAGTCCCACCTAGACCAATAAAAATATGAGATAATCTAAAAGGCCATGACCCCCACCGTGGGACACCCTAGAAAGGATAAGACTGTTGAGCTGTTTGACGCGCCTACAGATGGCAATGCCAGATCTCAATATTTACAAATTAACAGATCTTAGAATAATATTTAATATATAAAAACTCAGCATCCAAAAGAACTCTGACCTCCAGGTACCACTACAAGCAGCTGAAGGCCCTTGGACA
Organism: Massospora cicadina; assembly: GCA_022478985.1. Classification (NCBI taxonomy): domain Eukaryota; kingdom Fungi; phylum Entomophthoromycota; class Entomophthoromycetes; order Entomophthorales; family Entomophthoraceae; genus Massospora; species Massospora cicadina. The sequence continues at coordinate 33,507 of JAKSZP010001800.1, forward strand.
TTGACAACCTTATATAATTGTTGAAATCTTTTTATCCCAGGGCCTGATGCAATGATGGTAGTGGTTGACCGCTTATCAAAATGGTCCATTTTATTTCCTGTAGCATCACCATAGCATCTGTCAAACTGCACATATCATTTTTGATCACATCTTCTTTGTGCATGGCATCTCAAAAGTTATCATCAGTGACCACGTTCCTCAATTCAAGCCCAATTCTGGAAAGCGTTGTTGCCCATCTTGTGTATCCACCCTGCCACTACAAATCTTCCGCCCTCAATCAGATGGACTTACAGAGAGGGTGACCCAAGGTTTAGAGCAGTTCCTGCATACCTACTCCAACGTGGAATAGGACATTTGAGTTTCCAAACTGCCGCTCGAACAATTACATATAATAAATTGACTCACAATTAATAATTACCTCACTTTTTTGCAAACTACAGTTACAATCTTAGCTTTAACTTAAATCCATGACTAGAGTCAACTGTTTTCACAGCAAACAAGTGCGCTAAAGAGCTAAGAGATACACATCAGGCGGTGAAGGAACATTTGAATGATGCTGTCATGGTTAAATGACATCATAGTGGGGACCAATCCTAAGGATAAGGCTGGGCGACAGGAGGCCCAGAAGGTAAAGCTTCAGGCCCTTCCTGACCTCAGGCACACAGTAGACCAACGCTGGGTACAAGCCAAGTATGCCCAGGTTGAAACTAGTGAGGTGCCTAACTCCCAGCCCCTTGTGTCAGCCCAGGCGCTAAAATGGACAGTTTATTCGATTAAAACAGATGGTTCAATTCAGTTAGTTGAGGAATGAGGTTTCGAAACCCATCCCATTTACAAAATCATGTGTTCAGGTCAGATCCAACTTCAATCAGTTACTTGAGTGAAGTCAATTTCAGTGTTTTCTACCAATTTGGATGGTAGTCTTTGCCTAAAGGTGAATTGGTGCTTGGGACCAATTTGGCAGACTTTAAAGATTCCTAATGAAGTTTAATTATGTTTTCTGTGACCAACATTCCTTGTTGGTCGACTTCCCAATAAAATTTTTTCCATTTTTCCCATTTTACTTATGTTATCTTTAGCAAACCTGTGCTTGGACCTCTTTGAGGAGGTCTCATGCTACGTTAATCACTTTATTATAAATGCAATAGATTTCTTCTTGTGAACCGTTGGGTCGCCCAGTTCTCTTTAACCTGGGACGTTACCCCTTTTCACTTTGTGCACCGCGTCATTTTTAGTCAGTTGTTTGCTATCATAATTGCACTTTTTCCCTTAAGTTATTATTGTTCCAGCACCCTAAGCTAGGTTCTAGTAACTTTGTTACTAACGGCTAGTTTCCATACATTGGCTCTGTGCACAGAGCACCACCACGCTAAAAACAGGTGAGTTATAGACACTCTCCTTACAGATGCTGTGAGATTCTACAAAGCCTAAAATGACTGTACATGCCGTAAGGGTCCTGAGTATAAGCCAGGTGGCTTTTTATAACCATTCTAAGAACCTGCACTTGAAATAACCTTGTCATAAATTGGGTCCAAGCGCATTGGTCCTTTCAAGATTATATAGAAGATTGGCCCTGTAGCTCATCAAGTAAACTTACCGCAATCATTAATGTGTTCAGACACTCCATTTGTTGTCTCCTCACTCCATATGATGGCCCTATGCCTTCTCATCCTGAGCCATTAATTATAGATGTTAAGCCACAATATAAAATTGATTCTAGACTTGCCTCTAATATAGTTAGATGTCGCCTTCAATATTTGATGTCCTGGAAGGGCTACAATAAAAAATGAGAATAACTAGGTGTCCCACAAAGACTACGCCAATGCCTATAAGCTGATCTGCAACTCCCATGAAAAATTTTCCTCATTGCTTAAGGGCCTGCCTCCCAAGCCTCAAATGGTAGAAATTAAGTCACCCATCCCTTAAAATACTTTGCCTTAGCCAATGCCCACTCTGGAAGAGTGGAACCCCTTCCAAGAGTGGAGGTGATGTCACAGTTAGTGCATTTTTCCTGGTGTTAATCGCCCTCCAAAAATAAGTCACAAAAGCCTCTGGAAGCAAGAGTGGAACCATTGAGAGATAACAGAGATTTTTCCAAGTTTACTGACAGTAAGCGGATTCTAGCCCTACCTGTTAAGACTGAAACTTATGGTAACAGAACAGTTGGGAATTTAGATAAAATTGGCCGGAAAATTCGTAAATTCATGAGATATGAAGTTATTGAGTTCAGCTGAGTTGAAAATCTCGATTTTGTTGATAAGTGAAATTCTTTTTAGCTTGTGTTAATCTTGATGATTGCTTGATCTCAAATTTTTCTATACCCTTGGTACTGATACTAAAATTTCTTTGATTTTTATAGATAGTTTATCTTATTTAAAATAAAGCTTTGTTACTAGTGAATTTTCTGCAATTTTTGTCTAAATTTTTTATTTAGCCTCAGTTTAATCTTCTCTTGCAATGATCGGCATAATCATATGGTTCTGGACTCACCCTGCCATTGATGCCAAAATTGACACTCATTCTAAAGCTATTCTGCAAAGTCTGCATGTGCCGTTTTGTGCGTACTCACCTCAAATCCTATCTAAGCTGGATCAGTTCCAGTGCCTCTTTTTTTCTAATGCTCTTGGTCATTTTGGTGTGCGTTTTATCCCATAATTTTATATGAGAACATACTAGAGATCACCTAGGACATTACTTTAAACTCTTGTCCCATTTTACCCTTTTTAATGCTTTTTGGTGTTTATAATCTAAAATAGCCCAACTTTTTCTTAGGGATTGGGTCAGTAAAATGTTTGTTCATTCTTTGATAGGGACTAGTTTGTTCAGAATTAAATGGATCATCAAAAAAGAATCCTTACCTTTAACTGGAAAAGAGCGTATAAAAAAATTTAAGGAATAGTAATGAGATGAGACTCCATCTCCAGCGCCAGCAATTATCATCTAGACGCACTCACACAATGAGAGGTCAACAATACTGAAGCCTATCAAAGAGAAAGCTCATGGCTCAACTCTCATATTGGATAAGAATTAAAGTTCTGAATAAAGGAGACTTAAAACTACCCTCTTCAACAAGGCGCCTATTTATCTTTTAATATGTTATAAGCTTTTAACAATAAAGATTATTGTTATTCTAATTAAAAATTTTACCCATCTCTCTTTGCATAGTTACAATAGTTAGTATCATAATAAAGGATAGTGCATGATACCAGACCCCAAAAGAACAAAAGTGCTACAACATCATTTCTCTCCAGCCATTATGAAGAACCTATCTGAAGTTCACCTACAGCTTCCATTCCTACATCTTTGGGCAACCAATTTATTAAGAATCAGTTTCATTAATAAAAGTCAAGTCTTGGAACTTGCTATAGAGGCACCTCAAGCTGTACTCAGTAAAAAGGCAATCATGAACCATGGAAGAAAGCATTAATAATGAATTACAACCCTGATGATAGAATAATTATTTAATAAGTTAATTATTCACAACTTTAGGTACAACCAATTAATCTTTGAAAGCCTATAGTTCTGGGTCACTAATGAAATTCAAACATCCTATGCTAAACCCCAATCTGTTCTAATTTTTAAACTGACAACCTAACTAATACCATCTTAAAGATCCTTGATGAGTTCTACTCTACAGAAACCCGCTCTAGCCATTCATGAGCCTTTGCTGTCCCTTACTACATGTGAAGGCTCTATGACTCAGATGCCATAGCTAGTAATGAGTTGATGGGTGGAGCAAAGCCCTACCTTCGGCAGCTTTTTAATTTGTCTCTCCACCACCTACTCCTAGTGGTTGATTTACATCATCGTTATAAAATTGGACAGTATAAATAGGATCTGCCATATTTTTCATACAGGTTGAACCCACTGAACAGCAGACAGATGATGTGGGGATTGTCAGTCCTTTATACACACTTGAAAATATACTAGAATAAAGGATCAATCGCTCCAACAATTCTTTTATTTATATCAATAAATACAGCAATTTTTTGCTGTTCCACTCTTTTCTCTACTATCAAAAACTTAACTTCTCTCAATCGCCCATCTTGCTTATATACTTCAGCTTTGGAAAATACTAATCTCAAGCTTGGACTATTCTATTCTGCTGATTCTCCTAAATTTCGGCTTGTTATTCTCTATCTCTTTATTGCCATAATTGTAGGCATTTAATTCAGCTTAATCAAATGTCAACATCGCCTTATCGCCTTATCACCTTATTTCGATGCAATCCAATAATAACCCATTATATCCCAATATTCCTCATCTCAAGGCACTCAGATAACTGTAACTGATATCATATTTAGCGAAGTTTTTAATCCTCCCTAGCTGTACCAAGATTATCATCTAATCATATTAAAATTGTGACATTACCCCCTCCTTGACTGGATGATAAGGCTCATATTGCTTATATGCCCAGAGGAACTTTTCATGTACTCGGTTGATGATTCAACCCTAACAGGGTCCTTGATATTATATGTGTCAACCCCAGTTTTCTCAATGACTTTGAACGGACCAATCCATATACTGGCCAACTTGTGTTTCCACCTGAACCCATGCTGATTGAGGAAGAGAACCATATCAACTCCTTTGAACTGCGCCAACCAACTACAACGTACCTGATCAGTAGCCTGATTCCTGATCTTCTTTGCTAAGCTGAAAGATATATGCTTCAGTTTGCAATTTGATCAGAGTGTTTTCAAGGTTAGTCAAATAACAATGGGGTTCCATTCCACAGGTGTATTCTACACATGAATAAAGTAACTCCAGAAGAGCGAGGTGTCAGCCATATAGTAGTTGGAAGGGGTTCTTCCCCATGGCAGAATGGTAACTGATGTTATAGGCAAACATGGCAGTGGAAAGGAGAGAACTCCAATAAGAAGGTCGACCCATTACTAATTTCTGTAGTATGTTCAACAAAGTCCCATTCACCCATTCAACCATTCCATTGGACTCAAGGGTAATATGGGTTCTCAAAACCCCATGGATACCCAAAAGCTCATTCAGTTTGGGGAGGATATGCGAGGTGAAGTTGGTTCCATTATCAGTGAGAATGAATTGAGGTCAGCCATGTCGCTGAACAATGTATTCCATTATTAACTTGGCCGCTGTGACTGCCACCAAATCCTGTATCAGCCGTGCTTCTACCTAATGGGTCAAGTGGTCGATAGCCACTAAAATGTACTTACACAAGTTAGCTCCTGTTGGCAAGGGACCAACGACATCAAGGGAAACTGTATGCCAAGCAATTTGTGGTTTCACTACATGATACAAATACTTACGGCGGAATGGCTTCTCCACTTGGCACTGATGGCAACAGGAAATGGGTTTGAGCACATCAAATTTCATGCTTTCCCAATAGTACTGAGGGAGCAGCAACTCCATTGTCTTGCGCACACCACCATGTCCAACTGCCTTGTGAGTGCTCATAATAATCCCTGGCCATGCTGAGGTTTTCAGAAACTCCACCGTAGAATTGCTGATCCACTTGTACAGTTCCCCATTCCATTGGAAGGTATTTGTTAACATCTCATTCAATGCTTTGATCACTTGGGGCAGTTCGTCGTCATATTTTCTGCTGAGCATCTTATTGTACATCACATCACTGAGGTCCACCATCATGGCAACAGTCAGCAGTTGAGATAAACAGTGAGCCATCTGATGCCTTACTCCTAGGCGGTAAAGGATCTCAAAGTAATAAGTCTGCAGCTTAAGAGCCCATCGAGCTAAATGGCCTTCAAGTTCTTTGAAGTTCTGCAACCAGCGTAATGACACGTGATCTGTTATGACATCAAACTTTACCCCATTAAAGTAGACTCTGAATTGTTTATGCGCATAGAGCACCACCAAGTACTCCCGCTCAGTAACAGTATAATTATGCTCATGGCAGTTCAGACTTTGACTACAGTACGCTATAAGATGCTCATATCCTTCATCATCTTTCTGAGAAAATACTGTCCCAACAGCGGAAAGGGACGCATTTGTCAATGATAAACTCTCTATCAAAGTTTTGATAGCATAACATGGGTGCACTGGTCAGTGCTGTACAAAGTGTATCAAAAGCGTATTGATGACATTCCATCCATTCAAACACAGCATCCTTTTCTAACAATCTGAATAGTGGCCCCCAATACAGCTAAAATTAGGGATGAAGCGCCAGTAGTAACTGACCATTCCCAAAAATACCTGTATGTCACATTTAATATTATGTGTAGTCATTTTACGGATGTCCTCCACCTTAGCTGGCTGCGGTTTTATCCCCTTAGATTCTACCACAAATCCCAGGTATTCCAACTGATCTTTGAAGAAGTTACATTTTTGAGGCTTAATTTTGATGTTGGCTTCAGCCAGCCGGTGGAATACTGCTTCTAAATGATTGAGGTGCTCCAAAAAGGTTTGAGAAAAAACGTTAATATCATCAATGTATATAAGTTCACACGACAGCTTCAGGTCACCAAGAATAGTGAATGGCTCAAAGAAACGTATTTGGGGCGTTACACAGCCCTTGAGGCATCTGAGCCAATTGAAAAAGGCCTTTGGAGGTGATAGCGGTGCATTTTTCTTGTTCTACTGCAGGTAGCTCAGTTTTCCAGTAACCTGATATCAAGCCCATTGCTGAGAAGTAATGGGCTCCCCCTAACCGATCCAAAGCATCATTGATCCTTGGAAAAGGTTATGAGTTCTTTTTTGTATTACTGTTGAGCTTCTGGTAGTCTATTATTACATGGTTTGCTACCATCCTTCTTTTTTACAATCAGAATGGGCAAAGCCCATGGACTCTTGGATGGTTCGAGCATCCCTTGCTCCAGTCTTGTCAATTTCATTAGTTACAATGTCTTCCACTTCCTTTAATCAGCGGATTGACTGAGACTTTATAGGGGGATGATCTCCTGTGTTTAATCAATGGACCATCCCCCAAGCACACCCTAAGTTTTGATCATTGACATTGAAAATCCCCTTGTACTTCTGGAATAAAACTATTGCTTGGTCTTTTTGTTCTTCTGATAGCCCTATTAGATTACTCCACAGTACCACCATCATTACACCAGCTGGTGCCTCTACTGGTAGACCAAATTCGTCCAATGACCTGAAATCATGAACCTGAAGGATTTCTTCTATTTAGGTCAATTATAAGTACACTACTATTTGATGTCGGTGGATTTGCATTGGTTTGTTCTGGAGGTTTGCTAACAAAACCTTAATCTCTCCATGGCCCAGAATCATAATCCCTGGAGCCACATGAGGCTCAAACCGTGTTTAAAAATAGAGCCCAATGACTTCCCCATATAGCTCAACAGGCACTTACACCTCTAACTCGGTGTTCACTTAAACTTGTTGACCAGAAGGAATAGATATGGGTCCTGCAGCTCGGAGAGGTATCCCTTGATATTCATATATCTGCTGGGGAAGGGTATGAGTCTTGTTTTTTAGTTGATGATAGCGAACTGGCATCACTCCATCACTATATGAAAGGTTGATATGGCCCATGTGCACTGTATCCTTTGGAACTCCGCTAGAGGTGAAGTAAATTGGGATCCGCTGTCCCAGAATGGCGAGGGTCTCCTCCGTCATATTAATGACAGCCTTGAAATGGTGCAGGAAAGTGGTTCCAATTAGCAAGTCAGTTTTTGTTTGGTATCACAATTTCTGGTCCTACAATGACAATGGACCCAAAGAGCAGATGTATTTCACTGTAGTTTCTTTATAGATGTTTTTTCTGCTCCAGCAGTTCCATACATCATTTAATAGTCTACATCAGGATTTAACGTCAACTTCATTATCAACTTAGTAGAAACTATGTTGACTGGAGATCCAGTATCTATTATAGCGCAAACTCTATTTTTCACTACAAAGATATCACAGTATGTACACTTGGAATAAGAAGAATATTGACTTTTTAATATGTGAACATTTATGAAACCTTTTTTTTAAGAAAACTCATTATCCCCTCACCAACTTTGGGATATTCTTTGACAATAACATCTACCAGAAGATCTATGTTTTCTCCTTTCAGAGTTTGCTTATCTACGACATAATCCAGCTTGTCTTGATCAAGTATTTGACAGGCATATGGCTTCAGATGTTCTGGGGATTTCTCATCTGCTGCGGCCTTGGCTTGAGCTCACGCTACTATGTTCACTCCTCCAGCTGTCTGCTAGTATAAAATTCCGTCATTATACTGAGATACTTCTTCAGGAAATACTACTTTTGATTCAGGGATGTTTTGGGTTAAATCGCGAGGTAGAGGGTCCTGTCTCTACTCCGCTCCATCTTTTCCCTGATAGTATTGATCTTGGTGTACGTAGTTCACATGGCAGTTATGGCAGAATTTTGCCAAGTGACCATGGTGGCCGCATTCATAGCAGTTAACCCCATAAGAGCCACGCCCTTTATTGTCATAAGAGAAAGTTCAGATCTGAAAGTTTGGGGCCGTTTGCCATAATAGGCCAGGTCAGTAAGATGAGTGTTGACATTTGGCATAGCTAGGTCCTGGTTGGTAGCTAGGTTGCTGACGGTTTTTGTGACCAGCCCATGGGCGCTGATCAAACTGTTCAGGATAATTCACCTGAGGATGAGGTGCAAAGTTATAGTAATGGCAAGGGTTGCTAAGTGTGGTGTGAGTTGGACGAGAGTATTCTCCTGAATAAGAGGGTAAAATAGAGGGAGTAGTCTTCCATTACATAATCAGCGGTAGAAGTTAGGGGATAAGCGATGCAAAAACTGTACAACCTTGAGATTTGAAATGTCATCATCATGAAGCAGAGAAATGACATTGTGAAGCTCTCAGTATGGCTTCACTGCAGAGGTCATGGCGATGCACATGTCAGCTTCCACTAAGTATCCTGCCTAATCAGCACGTGAGCTTCCATTGTAAATTAATCAGCGAACTCCAGGAGAGTCTCATTTTGGCAGAATCAGATTGTTAAAAATTCCGCTTTCTGCTGTGACATCTTTGAGTTACCCCCAAACAGGCGAATCTCAGTATCCTTTACATCCCTATAGGTGACAGAACTACTTGGGAGGTAACAGGCGACGTGATTGGCACTCCTGACATTTAAGGCAGATATCAACAGTTTAACCTTCCATCTGTCAGATTCCTCTTCCACTGCAATTTCAAACCGTTTGAAGAAACCATGGATATTCCCATTTAGTTCAAATGAAGGTAGTTTTTTGATATTAACCTCCTCATACCATTCACAGCTTTTTGGTCCATATTGTGGAATGGGTCAAGATCCAAAAGTAGTGTCCTAATGAGAAGCTGGGCCAGCAGAAGTTGGGATGTTCACCGCTTCAGGGGTAATGTGGCCTTCTGCCATGGGCGGTACCACCATTACTTGAGGGAATTGGCACTCTGACTCATATTCGTATTCAGTACTACCATCCTGGGCGTAGTAGCTCCACCCAGCGTCATATTCTTCCTCATATGATGCCCCCTTGATGGTAATCCTCATCCCAGTGAGAAGACCGAGAGGCACTAGTCAATTTATGCTCTGCGCACTGCAGCCATTTGGTATTATCATCCAACTGGTTGGCGAGTTCCTTGTTTTGTTGTCCCAAAATTTGTACTTGGCTAATTGTGCTATCAAACTTGTGATTGACAGCATTTCATGCTTGAAGAAGTTCATCCTGATTTTTGAGCGCTGCATCTAAGGTAAATTTTACATCCTCATACCTGGCTGGTGCAGTGTTTTGTGATGCTCCTCCAGCAACACAGGCTTTTTAAGACATGGCTAGTGACTGGAGATTCGTATTAATTGGTGGTTGATCAATGGGCCCCCTGTAGTGAGCACCACTGTTATAAAATGGTACGGTATCATTAGAATCCGCCATATTGTTCATACAGGTCAAAACCCTTGAACAACAACCAGACAGTGTGGGGATCGTCAGTCCTTCTGACACACTTAAAATTATACTAGAATATAGGTGCAATTGCTCCAACAACTCTTTTATTTATTTTTAATAATACAGTGATCTTTCGCTGTTCCACTCTTATTGTTACGGTTGAGGTCTATCCTCAGCATCACATTGCCCTGATCTTTGGTAAGATAGGGCAGGCTGTGTCTGTATGTATGGAGGAGGAGGGGGCGTTGGTTCTGGCAAGGACGCCTAAGGGGCCGGAGCTTGGAGTAGGACAAGGAGCAAGATGGGCGTCCAAGTCAGAACAAAACGGAAAACGAGCAAAATGGGTAGTTTCAAGATTCGATTTGGATTCAAATCGAGAATGGAATGAAATGGGTGCTTGGGAGTTTCATGGTTCAATTGGGATTCGAAATGGAACTGGCGCGGAACTGTTGAGGATTGGAACTGGCACGAAAATATTGAGTAAAGATTCCGCGATCCTGCTGTAAAGTTTACACCAAACATCATTCATGATGGCACCATAAGCTTATATTATATCTTATTTTAGCTTTTAACATGTGTATATAGGGAAGGAACTGGGAGCTGGGGGGCTCCTCAGTTCTTTTTTCTATCAACTTGGCTAGCTATTAGATAAAAGAACCTAAAATTTCTATATTTATGTTTTGGTTTTATTTAAAAGATATTGCCTAACTGCAGCCATGTTTGGCTTAAATCAACAAGAATTGGACTTTGAGAGTGAGCTTGGGAGGGCTATTGCCTCCCTTTATACCTTGTCTTGGAGTCAAGGCATGTTGCTGGGGTTAAGTATACTTGCAACTGTCTTCCAGGGGTGCTTGTCCAATCTTGTAGCGCGCGCACCAGGAGAGTAGTATCAGGAGTCCTGTCAGCCCTATGGTCTTTAACATGGATCCTGTTGCCCAACTCATTCGTGGCTCATTGGAAGGAGCCAGTGCGTTACACTTATCTACTATCAACAACTTAACTTCTCTTAATCGCCCATATTGCCTATATACAGCGGCTTTGGATGATATTACTCTCATAGCTTAGACTATTCTATTCCGCGATTCTCTTCACTTTTGGTTTGTTATTCTCTAGCTCTCTATCGCCCTAATTGTAGGAGATTTAATTCATATTAATTGAATGTCAACATCGCCTTAATATCTTATTTAGAGTAAATCTAATAATAACCCATTATATTCCACTATCGCCTCATCTCAAGGCACATAAATAATTGTAACTGATATCATGTTTAGCGGATTCTTCCCAATCCGCCCTAGCTGACCCAAGATTATTCTCCAGTCATATTGGAATCATAACAATCATCAAGAAATACTATGCTAGATAGGATTAGTACAAACTCTTGATTCAACTTGGTAAAAATATATGAAGCCACCTAAGCATATGTTCATGACAATTGGGAGGCTATTTAAGACAACTGCCGCCTTACTAATGAGGCAAGAGAGTCCAAATCACCTTTCTTGACACTAAGATCACTGGGTATATATACCCATTTACTCAGCGACTTCAGGGAGTAGTCTCTAAGGTCTATGAGTTTGTCCACAATGACACTTCAGAGGTTACCACAAAACTAACTTTTTATTTTATCTTAACCCAACAATTGAGTCACGTAAGATCCCCATTTGATTAGTTTCACTGCCAAAGTGAAACTGTCATTGAAGGACCTCAGTGGCATGAAGGTCCTGAGGGTCCTGAAGGTCCAAGAGATCACAAGGGGGATAAGGACGACCAGGATCCAGAGGTCCCCCTGTCCCCCTAGCCACCTGGGTCACCCACTCCTCCAGATGAAGTTTCCAAGGACCCTCTCAGCATAACCGTTCTCTTGACTGTTGGCAAAGTTTGAAACTTGGATGAAAGCTTAAAACTAGTGGAGAGGTCAGTATATTAATAATATAGGCCGATATAGACTACTTTATTAAGTTAGGAAGCATCAGTATTTATAAGTGCGGGGACATGGTGCTGAGGGAACCTTCTTGGCCTTGTACAGTCAGGATCTTTCACAGTCTTCCAGAAAAACTGACTGGTCAGCGCCCTCGTTGTTCTTCGTTATCCTCATGACTAAGGTGGTGGGGGTCGCGATATTTAGGTTTGGGAAGTGAGGGTAAAATACATGGAGGCATCTCCATCAATTTTTCTTCGTGTGATGCTTCCTGATTAAAACTTTTTTCAGTGCCTTCAGGGAGATTTCATTTGTTCTGGCTCAAGCATCAACTTTATTGAGTCTCAATTCATGAGTAGGGATTTCAACTCACACATTTCTTAAACACTGACAGTGCTTCCCTCAAGATCCTGTCAGAGGGGGTGTAGGGTCAAAGAAAATCGACCATTATATTGGTTCACCACAGCCCCTAACTGATGTTGGCAATGGATTACTTTAAGTATACCTATGAATGACTATAAGGTCCAGACCGATGAATATTGATCTTGTTCTGTTGAATTCAGGGACAATGGTGATAAAAGAGAATGATACCACCTAATTCATTAATTAGTAAAACGGTCAGCTGACATCTAATTGAGATGTCTCCCTTTCTGTGGTGGTGACAATGCCTTGTGTGGCTAGGGCTTGAAGCCAAACAATTTCATTGTCTAAGGCCCTCCTAATTAATAAGAGTTCTCAGGCATGGGGTATTGAGCAAGGGTAGACACTACTTGGTGATTATGGAGCACGCCCACATAGATCTTCAAAGGGGGACATATTGATGATTTGATGATAGCTTATTTGGTAAGCAAGAAAGGCACTGGATAGATAATGGTTCCAGCGGGTAGGGTCAGAGGCGGCCATCTTCCGCAGGATAGAGAGGAGGGTTCTGTTAGCACATTCCACTTCCCCTTTGGTTAATGAATTGTAAGGGTCGGTGAAAATCTGGCTAGTTCCAAAAAAGCGAAGTTAGTTCTTAGACTACCTTAGAGCTTGATTTTAGCCTATTATTTAGATTAAAGTATTTTTTGGCATCCAAGAGTGGTGAAAATGGATCAAATTAAGAGTAGGGTTTAGCCTTTGCAGTGACAGCGGGTACAGAAATTTCTTTGACTTATTTTGTCAAATGGTCCATGGCTATGAGGATATACTTATGCCCATGCAATCTGGTGAGTAGAGGGCCCACTACATCAATGCTAATGACATTATAAGGGCCTAAAAGAGCCTCTACTAAATGTTTTCTATTGGATACTGGCCCGATCCTGGGATTGACAAGTCATATAGGACTCTAATACATCCGGGATGGTTTAACCATTTGATCTTAATAGCGTCATTTCTTTAGCCAATTGTGGGTCTTCTTCACTAGCCCATGTCCTAAGGTCATATGCCCCTCTAGAATAACATTGGTTCAGAAGAAGGGTGAATTTAATGGAACCATTTATTATTGACTTTATATATAACATTTCATTCTTAATTTGAGTGTCTTAAGTCATTGTACAGAGATCAGCGTGGATTTCAGAAGTCTCCAACTCCCATCGTTTGGGCTATCTGATTAGATCATACACCCAGTCCTCTTCGTGGGTCAGGGAAGCATGTAATGGCATCTAGAGAGGCCATCAATCTGATAAATCGCTCCTGAATAATAAACAATGATAAAATCGTAGCTCTGCAGCCTTAGGGCCCATCTGGCAACTGGCCATTCAGTTCTTTCATTTGCTGTAGCCATCATAGCGGAATGTTCAGTGACAATGGTTAAATGGGTGGTTTTAAGGTAGGGCCAAAATGCTTATTTTAAAAAGGCAGCCAGGCACTTGAGATCAATAATGCTATAGTTCCGTTTGGCCTTTCTCAGAGTATTATAAAAATAATCTACTGGATAATCGACCTGATTTTTATCATGCTGAGCTAGGATGGCCCCCAAAGGAGACATCACTAGTAGATATGAATAGTAAAAAGTGTCGATTGAAACGTGGATGAACTGAAATAGGTTTAGTACAAAGAGTAATCCGTAGAATAGAGCCCTGTTCCTTTTCAAGCTGCCATTTGAAGGACAATTTTTGTAAGAGATGGACCAGGGGCTTGGCTAAATCAGTAAACCGTGTAATGAACTGAAAGTAATAGCTTACCATGCCATGGAGTACCTGAATATCCCTTAGGCTCTGAGGGCACAGCAGCTTCTTTATGGCGTTGACTTTATCTGGATTGGATGGATACCATCTTTTGAGACCTTGTGTATGAGGGATTCCATCTTGTACTAAAAGAAAGAGCACTTCAAAGATTTAAAGTTTATTAATAACATTCTAAGATTGTTAAAGACCTACCAGAGGTGTTTTTCACATGACCATGGAAGTTCATAGAAACTAGTAATATTGTCAAGGTACATGAAGACACAAGATAGTTTTAAGTCACCTAGGATTTCGTCCATGGCGCGTTGGAAGGTATTGAGAGAACTTCAAAGGTCCTTAGACATCCTTATAAGTTTAAATAGATCCTCATTGGCTATAAACGCACACTTGGCTCAATCTTCAGGGGAAAGTTCTACTTGCCAATATCTGATAACAAGATTCATGGCAGAAAAGAATTGCAATCTAGAAAGCAAGCGGAGAGAGTTGTCAATCTAAGGAAATGGATAACTGTATTTTTTTGGTTATGGAATTGAAGCAGCGATAGTCCATCACAACATGATGGCTGCTATTCTTCTTCCAATCAAACAAGAGAGAGGCCCAAAAACTACTAAAATGCACCAATAGTCCAGCTTCAAGTAGTTGCTTGAGCTCAACCACCCTTTGAGCTTCCTCAACCTTGCTTTTTTATATGGTTGGGACAGAAAGAGGGGAGGGCCCCAAGTCCCATGTGATGTAGGACACTACTCATTTTTCTAAAAACATAGGTAGGGGATGAAAAAAAGTCCAAGTATTCTCTAATAATATCATAAAATGACTTTAGCGCTCCCTAGTGAGCTTTTATTCATTACAGTTGTCAACTAAAGCTACTGATGGGGGCGTTTCTAACTCAAAATCCCTTAGACATCCAAAGCTGCGGATATCATCAAGGGCTTCTACAGGAAGGAGGCTAATATAAGCACCTGAGCTAATAGGAACCACTATCCTAGGTTTGTCAGTGAGGTTAGATAGCAACACCAATATGGAACCAGCGTAGACAGGTTCTAAAATTCTGGGACAAGTTAGAATATCCCTGACCGAAGGGTTATCTAGGCCTCAGATCTCCAAAAGTTACTAAGAGGAATTGTTGGCGTGAATCTGGGTGTCAATGGTAGCCTGGTACATTAGCGGTATAGTGGTCGTCTTGTCAAATAAATGGACATGACTTCTTGGCGATTGACCGCAGGAGGTTACATCTGTACATTAGAGACTTTAAAATGATACTTGAGTCAGTCAATTTGGTTACACTACATAGTAGGCAAGCCTAATCTTTGACCTTTGTTTTAAAATCGCGTGAGGTCTCAAAAACTAGTAGTATCAAGTGTCCCAACAGGGATAAAGATCCCTTATCATAGTGTACTATGGCAGAATAAGCTTTTAGAGAATGAGTTCTGAGAAGAAGGTCATAGCTTGGGTTATCTAATGCAATGCGGGAGTATTCATGTAAAGCTTCCCAAAGTTAATGGGTAAGGTAGAATTGACCCTAATGGACTGAGTACAGTGCGGACCAGCTGAGCTGTATTCCATGTAATTCTGCAAGTCTAGAGAAATTTTGATGTGTTTCATGAGTTTGGATGATATTACTTTAATGGGAGAATCACAGTCAACAACGGCGCGGACTGAGATTTGTTGGACTTGAACATCAATGCATGCAACCAATTTCTAAACGGCGGATGTAGTGTGAGAAACATAGGAGGTTCATAAGAAGAAGAATAAGTAGTGTCAGGTTCTTTATTATCACTGGGTACCAAAACTTTCTTCTGATACAACAAATTCAGATCTTTAACTTTTAATGATTGTTCTTGAGGCAATACAGGGATGTCAGCATGAAGTGCCTCGTCCTTCATGCTGAAGGCCCTTTTCCCGCCTCCTTGTAAAATTCATTTCCAACAAACCTTGTAGCTGTGAAAAAATCCATTGCAGTTGGTGCATTGAGGTCTAGAATTCTTCTGGTTTTAGACAACGTGGACCTTAGACGGCTGGAGGAAATGGATGAGGTAGACTTGGGATGCATTGTAATTGCAGTTAATTTATTTAAGATCTTCCTTAATTTCCCAAATGCAAGTAAACCCATCCTTCTGGACGATTATATGCATGTGAACCTTGGGATAAATCTCAATGTGGATATGACTTCAGTTAAGGCGTCATTCAAGGTAATGCAGTTAGTAGTTAATAATGCTGTGCTTGGGCGTAGAATTAGCTGGCAAACTTCACAAGGGTTTCTCCTTTGTTCAGAAAAATACCCACGAACGCCTTATTTTGATTTTTCAGGGTTTAATTGCTTCCAGCCTCCTGGATTAGGGGCTACTGGCTTGATCCCAGATGTAGAATTCCTTTAGATAGGGAGTGATAATCTCTGAGCAGTAATATTCAGACAGGAGTAGATATGCTTCACTTTTTATTAGTTAGTAGCCACTTTCATTAAATTCTCATAAGCGTATAGGAAGGAGGCTATGCTTCATTAGCTGGAAAAACTTCTCCTTAAAACAAGGCTATAGTTATTTGTAATAAGAATGGAAATGGTGTTGACATCAGGAATCAGTACAGGCTTGGTTATCAGTTACTGCGTAGTCATGAGGGGCCTGTTGATCTATTTATCATCTCAAACCTTCAAGGTCCTCTTTAATGTTATCCTAGTTTCAGGTTAGGGTGGTAATGGAGGCTTTATGAGCAACCTGCTCCTTTAATTATTAAATGTTGACGTGTTGGAGAAGAAATTGGCTCTCTAAGCTATTCAAGCGTGTGTAAACCCTTGAAAGGTTTTCTCAAGCTGAGAGATGAAATTATCAATAAACATGGTTAAGTATTTGAAATTATCCATCTCATCTGACAAGGCATCAATTAAAACCCTAGGTTCAATAGGGATTTCGTCTACTTGAAGCATGCACCCCTGAGCCACATTTTTAATCTAATCCTGTAAGGCGGCGAGGGCTGTTAAAACTTTCTTTTTCTAGGAGTTGTCAGGGTCACCAGTAATAGGCACCATGGGATTGAAGGGTCCTTGAGGCTTGCGGGGACCTTCAGGCCCTTCACTTCTGGAGGCGATGTTGTGAGAGGTTAATCCTTGGTAGTTATGTTGGAGGGTCCGCTTAAGGTCCTCAACTTGGTTGAGGCGTTAATTCCAGGCAGGCTTAAGGAGCTGAGCATTCTGATGAAGCTGGTCCTTGAGGTAGCCCGTATTACAGCTATACAACACCATGAGTTGTTTGTGAGCTTCATTGATTAGTTGATGGAAATCAAAAATAGATTCACAATTGTTGTTAATGAAGGAGTAAACCGTGTTATAAAATTTAACTATATTGGAGCAAAATTTTGTTAAGCCCTAGTTGCTATGAAGACTACATGGTGATGTAACATGACTATTTGAAGGAGGTGATGTATGGCAGGATAGATGAAACTCTGGATTAGTGATTGTTATCCAAAGCTAACTCCCCCATTGGCAGTAGAGTTAAAGTTTATAGATCCTGCATTGTGGAAGGTACAAAAGAATCAGGGGACAACTATAGAGGCCTTCCACAGAGTAGATGGCATTTTGTGATTTGTTGGATATTCTCTTTAAGGGCCTTATATTGAAGTTGATATTGATCATTGTCAACGGAGGGTAGAGTAAACTGGAAGGTGCCTAAAAGATCTAATTTTTCAGGCTGCATGGGAGGTACTTTATATTATGTTAACCCATTGAGTTAAGCTTTTCAAACAATCAGCAGATTAGTTTTCTTGCCTTATATTATTCTTTATTATTCATAATAGATGTTTTCACCTTGACATCTCAGAGCCCCCTTGTAAAAATTTACTTATTTGGTTATTATTGGAAAATAACCCTAGTAATCTTTTTACTGCACAGGTTTGGTTTCAGGTGCACTTCATCCACGTTGTATAGTATATTAGATTATTGGTTGATAATATTTATGACTTTTATCCATAGTTGAGTATGAATTCTTATATCTCAGCCCAACTCTCAGCCAGTATTCCCAATTAAAATACTTGAGATGTCGTGATCTAGGTATTTGTTCCCTCGCTATGTCCAACCTGATCTTTACTGAGATTCCCTGGTGAAAGTCTCTTTGGTCCAACACACAGTCAGCAGCGTTCCCAACTTGTGTCTTCTTCTTCTCTAGATCCCCGCTCAGATCTTTACTCTTCTCACTAAGAGTCTCTAAATTATCGTACACAGCAATAGTATCCTTGAGAAGAATAGCACAATTAAAAGCTGATAATAATTTACTCTTTAAACTATATACTAAATGAAAACTATGTCACTACTTTATTTTTTTACTTTAGAACTTGTTTTTTATTATGAGTGAATTCTAGGAAATTTATAGTGAGGATTTTGTTGTCTAATCCTCAGTTGACACCTCTTCAATGAAACGGCAGCCGTTGCCCTTTGAATCACCCATCCTTGTCTCATCAGCTATGGTCCTCCTCATCCTGGCTAGGATTCTGTCATTAGACATCCTCAAGACCTAAACGGAAAGAATCAGAAAACATGTTCCTATCGTTTTATTCTTGATCCAAGCGTAACAACCATATTTGGCTAGTGACTTGCTTAGGTAATGGGACTTATTACGCATTAAGGCAGACCATGCACCAACAGATAAATTTTCTGGTTGCAGGCAGCATCACTCGCCTCGCAACATTGCTATCATTCCCAATCAGTTGGTGATGAAACTGACCGATCCTAATAGGTACAACTGATAGTTAATCACTATCAGATGCCCCTATTTTGTCAGCAACTCCACCTGACAAGATCTCAAGTATTTATCCAGATTGATCCTCAACAGATATGACCAGGAGAATAACCCAAAATCCCCCAAACATAGTTACTCGGAAACTTGGGCCAACTGATTTCCAATTCACTTCGCCTTAGGGAATTATCCCCTAGAGATTTCTGATAATCTAGCAGGCTGGGAATATGGGCAAAAATCCCAACACATCCCCCCTCTTGCCTAGATTTCCAGCGAGAAAAGGACTGGGGTATGAGAACACCACTTCAGACACTTTTTGAATACTTTATTGGCTCAAGCAGAGTACAATCATCAATACTCAATGCTGCTTGGGATGACCTTCATCATGTGGCGCTCTTCCTCTTCCTCCTCGCTACCACCTACTCAGAACACGGTCCCTATGATCTACTGTCATGCCAGGCTGATCGATTTACTTGTGATGATATTAGTCCCAGGATCCGGTTTTCCCCTGTCAGAATATATATGACCCACTGTCATATTCAGGAATCTTAGTCTGGCGTCTTAGATTTCCTAATTTACTCCTTGTCCTATACAGGAGACTCTTGCTGTCAATGTTTGTCTTGTGGCTCAATTAAGAATACTTAATTTATGTTCACCCTCATTATGTCTCTCATAACCTCTTGGCTCAAGTCATCCCTAATTCTTCTCTTGGAGAGCTTATCCCATTAATTTTTGAGATTGATTTCTCCAAAATTGGAGCCTAATGGATTGTAGGGTGCATAATGTCAACTTCCATATTAGTCTGACATTCCCCCTCTCGTCCAGCTCATATGTCAAATTCTGAGTCATAATACCAGCAGCTTTTAAATAGTTTTTCTGATAAAGACCTCCAGCTCTTCCAGCAGATGAGTCAAGATGCACGGCGGAACCTCTTCTATGGTCCTTCCAGGACACATACGCCTAGTCTGGCGCCAGCAGCTAGTCCTTCCATCGAATTACCAGAAATGGTAACCAATACCTCAAAAACCAGACTTGCACTTGTTTGAACAACTCTCAGCCGATTCTTCCTCATTGTCAATTCCAGATTTTGATTTTAAAGCTCTTCTGGATTTGTCTCCTTTTTGCTGATGCACTGACCATCGTCATGGATGCTCTGGAGATTATGCCAATTTCTCTTGATTGCTCTTTTCTTGCCAGGTTTGACCTGCTTCCTGAGTTCCTCTTTCAACTTGGACAATATTACAAACCCACTGTTCTGGCTACCAAGTTCACCATTAGTAACATTATTCATTTTAAGCTCCCCTATGCTGAACTCTGGGCCCAAGTCACTGAGGCTTTGTCCCTAGCGCTGAATCCCTCTGATCTTGAGAGCATCCTAGATTGGGATACCGCCACTTATGCTCTTTGCTTTGCCATCCAAGTTCTTTGAAGTTGGTCCATGAATCTTCCAGCCTCTTGGGTTTCACCATTCCTTCAGCTTCAGCTTCCAAGAAGCCTGTAGTCGTCGCTTGCAGGATGCCATTTGCTCCCTACATGACTATCTCTTTGCCAGCGCTTCCCATCGGTATCTTCTGCTGATGGCTTTAGTAGGGGGCATGATTCAGCAACCCCCGTCAAGCATCCCTTGTTCGATGCCATCCTATATGTATGGGGTTCTTGATGAAGCCCATTGTCAGGCGCTCAAGACTAATCTTCCAGCTCTGGTACCATATTGGGATTACTTAATTATTTTCTGACTGCCTCTTCTTATACTGTTGCTTTCCTACCCATTCTAGGGTTTCACGATTGGCTTCTCACAACATTTCAATTTCCCTTCCCCTAGTCGCTTTTTCACAAAGCTCTGCGTCTGCTCAAGAACATGGTTTTATGTAGGTCTAAACCTCACTAGTGTCTGATCTACACATCAATCTCGACATGCTATTCATTCCTACCGTGATCCATCCTCCCTCCCCCATGAGGCGATATAGGTGGAATCATCTCCATATTGAGGATAATTAATAAAAATAAAAATTATAAAATTATACCAGTTTTTTCTATGTTGGTTTATATTTTTCAATATCTTTTATCAATTTTTAAATTTTTATTCTTCTTTTTTCCATTGGACTTGACCTTGTTTTGTTTCAGCGGTCCATCTTTTTATATTTCCCTCAAACTGGGTCTTGGGTACTTAAACCTGCCAGTTTTCTATGGTTCATAGGTCCTTTTTGGACTTGACTAATTATCAGGAATTGACCAACTTTATGGTTCATCAGTCCTTCAGGAACTCTTTTAATCTTTTCATCAATCCATTACTTCAGATACTTAGCATGACTCGATTCTTAACTCTTCCATCCAAGAGTTTCTTGATGGAGTAGGCATCAGTTGCCATCTTGGCAATAACTTCAAATGGACCTGACCACAACGTACCTAGTTTGTTTCTTCTTACAAAACCATGCATGTCGTAATAGGCAACTCTTTCAACTATTTGATATTCTGCTAAGGCCAGTCAGTTCTTATTGTCCGTCATTTTTGCATGTATCCTTTTCTTCAAGGTTGTATCAAATGCTTGCAATTGCATATTGATCAGGATATACATCAGTCAGTTCAAGTACTGTTTGGCACTCATCCCCAACGTTGGTTCCACCACTGACTATAAAATTGGCGGCAACGTGGCCTTTCTCTCATACAACAACTCAAATGGCATTTTTCCTGTCACCATATGATGACTGATATTGTAGGCAAATGTCACCAAACTCAGGTATGTTACCCACACAGAAGTTCATCCTGTGACCAGCTTCATCAGCGTCGCTGCTAGCGTCCCATTCACCCATTCTACCAGTCCGTTTGTCTCTGATTGGTAGGGTACTGACATAACTCCTCTGATCCCATTATCTCATTCAATCTTGGGATCAAATGAGACATGAAGTTTGTCCCATTATCGCTAAGCAGGAACTGTGGTCATTCATTTCGATGTACTACTTGATCCAGGATAAACTCACGGTGCTGGTAGCGTCTACTTTTGTTAGGGCATTCATCTTGACCCATATTATTAGATGGTCGATGGCAACTATAATGTACTTGACTCCCCCTTTGCTCATCATTAGCGGTCCCATCACATCAAAGACACTATATGCCAGTCAAATCCAGAGCGGACCAGTTGGTATCCAGTTGTATTCTTATGTGGTTTGTGCAGCTGACACTCCACGCACAAGCTAGATAATCTGCGACATTGTAGTTGATAAACTCCTAGTAATAGTACTGGTGAATATGATCTGTTGTTTTTCTCAGGCCTCCATGCCCAACAAGCTTATGAGCTGCTTGCACAATAGCTGCTCTTTCCGATGTTTTTAGGAATAATAACTGCTTTACATTATTCATCTTAAATACTTTTCCATCCATGGTCTCAGTGTTTTCCATCGCTTTCCAAAGTGCACCTTGGATTTCTTAGGGCTTGTTCCTGATTTCTCCATCAACTGTTCTCTGGAATAGCTCATCCGCCTGCGGGTATACCATCTTGACCATTGGTAACCATCATAAGCCATCCACATTCTGGTGAGAAGCCCCCGCTCAGTGGACAATCTCGTAATCATAAGCCTGTAGCTTAAGTGCCCATTGGGCCAGTCATCCTTCTGACTCTCTCAAATTATGGGGCCAACGCAATGATGAGTGGATCATCACCACTTTAAAGTGCGTTCCATGGATTTACACCTGAAATGCTTACATGTGTAAATGACCATAAGGCACTTATTCTCAGTTACGGTGTAGTTCCTCTCAGAGGCTGAAAGTGTCCATCTCACATATGTCACTGGATATTCGTCCTCAAGTTTGTCCACTTGGATTAGTATGGCGCCTATTGCCATCAACGAAGCATAAGTTTGTATAATAAGCTCTCAATCCAATTTTGGATACATTAGAATCAGAGAATCTTCTAAATACTGACGTAGTTTATTGAAGGATTTCTGGACCTCTTCATTCCATATGAATCCTTATTTTGGATCCTTCAACAGATGGAATAAGGGCTCAGCTATTTGAGCGAAAATCAAAATAAAGCTTCTGTAGTATCTGACTATCCCAAGGAACACTTGGATGTCTCAGACACTCTTCATCACAGCCATTCGTTCTATGGCTTCTATCTTCTGGGCTTGCAGCTACAATCCACTAGAGTTGATCACGAATCCCAGATATTCCAACTATTTTTTGAAGAAGTGACACTTCATTAGCTTAATCTTCAGTTTAGCCACGGACAGTCACTTGAATAATGCTTCCAAGTGGTGTAGCTGATCAGCAAACGTCCTACTGAACACATTGATATAGTCCAAGTACACCAGGATGCACGACAACTTCCTGTCGCTCAGTATAGCATCCATGGCCCTCTGGAACATTGCATACGCATTACATAGACCCTGGGGCATCTTCATCAGTTGGTATAGCCCCTACATGGTAATAGTTACGCATTTTTCTGGTCTTATGGAAAGTCAATCTGCTAATATCCCAAGATCAGATCCATCACAGAGAAATACTTCGCTTCTCCCAATCAGTCTAGTGCTTTGTCAATCCTTGGTAGGGGATATGAATCCTTCTTCATACTTTTATTCCCCTTTCAGTAATCAATCGCCACCAGTTGGAACCATCCTTTTTCTTCACAATTAGAATTGGACTCACCCAATTACTTGGTGATGTAACTAGAAGCCCATGATTCATTAGTTTGCTGATTTCAACCTCTACTACCGCTTTGGCTGCTTTTGATCATCGTATCAGTCTCATTCTGATTTGCAAATTTTCCCCAGTGTCAACCTTGTGGATCACATCTCTTGCACATCCCAAATCGTGGTCATCCTGAGCAGACACTTCCTGATACTTTTCAATTAGTTTGAGCACCTCCACTTGCTGGCCTTCTAACAGATCAGCGAGTTGCTCTCAATCAACCAATAGGTTGATGCTCTCATTTACCCCGGCCAGTAATCTCATCTCGTTGAGAGTCCCAAAATCGTGGAATCTCCTCAATTTGGCCATCAGGATTAGATGAACAAATGCGATGATCTTATTCTTTTTAATCTTCATTGGTTTTTCTCTTAAGTTCGCCAGGAACACAAATTTCTCCATGTCCCGGCATTATTATCCCAGGAGCCACCCAAGGCTCCACTCTGGACTTCTTCCAGGGGCTTCTGATCTCCCCATACGACAGCTTAGGTATCTCCAAAGTCAACCCTATGTTGATTATCATCTGCAATCCTGGCGGTATGGTCTTCTCATTCTTGATCCTCAGTAGAATTCCCCAGTTCTCTAGGATTTCCGCCAGCATTTCTTGTCACTTCCAACCAACTAATTGGTACTGAATTGGGACAATGTCGTCATTGTATACTAGATTGATAAAGCTGTTTCTACTATTCAGCGGAGCTTCACCATCCTTTTGATATACCAATGATAACGTCTGACCCAATATAGATAATGTACTATCCTCAAAGTTACATTTAACTCCGTACATGTGTAGAAACTCCATTATGATCAGAATGTCATAGTTTTGGCCAAAACTATTGCTGGTGCAGATACCACAAATGACCCAAGTCTTAGTGGCAATGTGCTATACGCTCCACAGGAGATGGTGTTGTTTGGCCCAGCTGTCCCATATTCCTTCTTATGTTCCAAGTCTGGCAAGATCTTCATTCTCTTTACCAGCTTGGTTGAGACAATATTGATAGGTGGTCCACTGTCAACAAACGCCCTCACCCACACTCGATTCATTTGTATGTCTATATATATACACTTGGAGTATTGCAATATAGTGTTTACTGAGTGAATAGCAGCGTTAAAAGTTAAATTGAGGGTTTGAATAATTTGCGACAATAAATCAGGAAACAATTCCTTTATCACGCTGAGGGGGATCAACAGATTGGCCTCATTAAATCAGACTTCAGATAATTCTTCAGGATTCTTGGCAATTTGAACCTTGTCCGCCAGTTGTTGGGCATATGGCCAGGCAACTTCCTTGATTATTTTGGACTTGATTCTCTTTGCCCCAGCTCTGGTCACGTCATTTACATCCAAATTGACAGCTTGATACAGCTGATTTTGTTTGTCATCCATGAACAGATTGCTGATATCAATTTACTCAGTTATGATGTTGGGAGAAACAGGCTTCTCTGAAGCTCTAGACTGTTCCCTGTCTGAGCCGCGGGCCCTTCTCCCAATTCCTTGGTGGCAGCTGACTCTTTCGCCTGGACCACGTTGTTCTGATCCTTTGGCTTCTTACAGTGCATGGCGAAATGTCCTTTCCAACCACATTGGTAGCAGACCTTTTCCTTATTATTCAACCGTCTGAATTCTTTGGGCTTATCCCCCTGACATGGTTCAGTTGGCCGTCTTTTTAGCTCCTTCATTTCAATTTGTGGAATTCAGATTGCGTACTGTTTTGGATTTTAAGCTTCTATTTGGGGCATCAAATGTCACCCCAAAATCTTCAAATTATCTACCATATGTGAGGTAGTTATTTATGTTATAAACATGGAAGATATCATTCAATGCAAGTTGCAATAGGGCCAAAGGGCTTCTTGTAAGGCGATTCTGGCATCAAAGTCGTCCAGTACTTTCGCTCCAACCAGGATCTGCGACTCCTGATAAGACCAATCTGCGAAGCTTTCTAGAGACTCATCTTTATGGAACTGGATTCCCATAAACTCCTGTTTGTGCTTTGACATGCGCGTCAGACAACAAATTCTCTCATGATGGCCGCCTTTGCCTCCGCATACAACCAGCTGTCCCCCTCCAGATGAGGTAACACTAGGTTCTGACAGTCGGTGTCTAGGCAATACATGACCGTCAACGCCTTTTGATGATCCCTGTAGCTATACATGGTCATATCAAACAGTCATAAAAATGCTGGGGCGTTATCTTAATGGAATGTTGGCAATTTTGGTGATGCCTTAAATTATTCTGAGTTATCTCTAGCTGATTCTTTAGGTTTGGCCACTCAGCTCACTTGAGGAGTGACTTTGGGCATCATCTCCAAAATGGCATCAAAAGCGGGCAGCATGTTCTTTGGGGTATTCAACTTCCCAAGTATTGTGCGAGGACTTCTTTCTTTGGCATTGCTTGCCATATCTGGCTCATAACCGCATTTTTGAGTTTTAATTTCCTCCACTTCTTTGATCAGTCACTCCATATCCGCGCTGAAATGTCTCAAACATATGCAATCCATTTCTTGCTCTGTTTTCAGATATAAGCCCTCTCTAACTAGGTCCTCTTCTTTCTTCTTCAACGAAGTTAAATTCCCAAGTAAAACGTTCCCAAAGCTTGCAACATTATCTAGCCCTTCCTCCACCTTGGAGACTTGTTATTCCAAGGCTGCGAATTCCCAATGATCCACTGAGTTTAGGGCATTCTGACTCACAATGGCTAATTCCATCCACAGTTTGTATAACTCATCTTTGTATGACATTCTTATAAAATCTTCAACTCAACTACCCCTGTAGTGAGCACAAAATGTAAAAATTTACTTATTTGGTTATTATTGGAAAATAACCCTAGTAATCTTTTTACTGCACAGGTTTGGTTTCAGGTGCACTTCATCCACGTTGTATAGTATATTAGATTATTGGTTGATAATAGTATTATGACTTTTATCCATAGCTGAGTATGAATTCTTATATCTCAGCCCAACGCTCAGCCAGTATTCCCAACTAAATACTTAAGATGTCATGATCTAAGGATTCGTTCCCTCAATATGTCCAATCTGATCTTTGCTGAGATTTCCTGGTGACAGTCATTCAGTCCAACACAGTCGGCAGCAATCCCCAAATGTTTTTTTCTTCTCTAGATCCCCACTCAGATCTTTACTATTTTCTCTAATAGTCTTCCAATTATTGCACACAGCAATAATATCCTTGAGAAGAATAGAACAGTTGAAATCTGATGATAGCTTACTACTTAAACTATATACTGAATGAAAACTATAGAACTACTTTACTGGTTTTACTATAGAACTTGTTTTTTATTATATGTAATTCCTAGGAAATTTATAGTGAGGGTTTGGTTGTCTAACCCTCAGTTGACACCTCTACAATGAAATGGCAGCCGTTGCCATTAAATCACCCATCCTCGTCTCAGCAGTGATGGTCTTCCCCATCCTGGCTAGGATTCCATCATTGGACATCCTCAAGACCTCAACCGGAAAGAGTCAGAAAATGTGTCCCTAACATTTTCCTCTCAATACAAGTGAACAAACCATAAATGGCAAGCGACCTGCTTAGGTAATGGGACTTGTTACTAATAATCCAGGTCAAAAACCAACTGATCAATTTTCTAGTTACAGGCGGCATCACTCGCCTTGCAACTTGCTACTCATTCCCAATCAGTTTGTGATGAAACCCAACCAATCCCAATCAGTACACTTATTAGTTAATCACTATTAAATGCCCCTTTTTCATCAGCAACTCTGCCCAATGAAATCTTAAGTATTCATACAGATCAATCCCTGATGGATACTACCAGGAGAATATCCCAAAATCCCCCAAACGTAGTTACTCCAAAACTTGGGTCAACCAATTTCCAATTCACTTCGCCTTAAGGTATTATCCCCTAGCGATTCCTGGTAACTTAGCAGGCTGGGAATATGGACAAAAATCTCGTTACCCCTGTAGTGAGCACCACTTACTTTTGGCTTAACAGTTCTCTTGACTGTGCTGAAGTTCCAAAATGGGCTCAAAGCTATAAACTAGTGGAGAGGTCATTATAACGAGAAGATGAGGTGAAATCAATTATTTTATTGATTAGAAAGCGTCAATTATTATAAGATATGTGGGGACGTGGTGCCAAGGGGGCCTTTATGGCCTTGTACAATCTGTATTTTTATAGTCTTCTAGATTAAATGCTTGGTTGGTGCCCATAATGTTTTGAACTTTCCTTGTTAGATTTTGATGTTTGACTTGAATAGTAAACCTTTTGTAACAACTGTCAGGATTCATTCCCAAATCAAAGATTTGCATGAGTCAGATGATGAGAATCAAACACGACCCATTAAGATAGCAAAAACTTACTTCAGGGATAACCCTGACGAATATTAAGCCCTATTTGGTATTGGGGACAATCCCCAACTAATTTCAAGCCCTCTCAATATCAGGGACATCCCCAGCTAATTTATTCAAATTTTATTTTCCTAAAGCCTCCTAACCTTAAGGTTCAAACCCAATTCATGTGGCAAGCGAATCCTATTTTACCAGGAGACCAGCTGCCGCAGAATCCCCAATTGGTAACAAGTGTAGATCTTAGCTTGGACCACTTGCTTTACCATATAAACCTCCTGAATTCCTTTATAGTCCTTTTCTAAGCAAATAAACTTTACTCTCTTTTTGCTATCTTTAAATTAAAATTGGACTACATTAAATTATTTAGGGATGAAAATAATGGTAGGATTTACTACTCAAGGACTTATTCTGAGTGGGGACTTTCCAGACAAAGAAAGGTTAAACCATATAATCCAGCATCAGGAACTTCGGATTTTCTAGCCTACAAAATAAAGGATAAGTGGTCTAAACCCCTTAGTCCTGACAAAAGTGGTGCTCCCTGCCAGGTATACCCTGAGTTCAATATGCAAGTATTATAAAATGTATAATAACAATTCAGCGTCAGATCCCTCTCTGGATCAAGAACACCTTAAGTTTGTGGTGAAATTACTCTGCTGTGTTACATGGGATTGAAAAATAATTCTCGCCATTGATCAACGCCAACTTAAACTTTATGATGCAACTACTGAGCTAAAAAGTGAATCTGGCAGTTAACCCCGCTTGTTGCCACCAAATCGGCCCTTTGTGCCACCAATGATTGGGTGAATTCAATAATCATAGATATCAACGATTTACAAACTCAGATGGACGCACTCCACCCTCACGTAGCTCCCAGCGATAGCAGTTCCTCTTCAGGTGAAAATGCACCTCCAGTTTCAATACATGTAGTTTGCCTATTAACCCCACCCCCAATGGCGCATTCAAACCATCTTTCAAAGAGAAATGTCCCATGTGAAGATAGTATCTTGTCTTTTCTTTTTTGTTATAAAGTGTCATGGAGGAAGCTACTAGCACCCAACGGCTTAAACACCTAACCAACTGTCTTAGTCACGTAGGTCAAGGCATTATGGTCTCACATCTAATGCATTGCCAGTATTGGGATGACGCCAAGGCTTCTTTGCTCAGGAATTTTGAAAACGACTTAACTTTATCCAGCCAAAAGCAATCCTATGGGCATAAGCCTTAATCTGGGAGAAACTGTCACTGGGTTTTCTCACCATTTTTACCTTGAGACTCAAACGTTGGTTGCCATAAAATATCTTACTTTAGATGACTCTATCACTGCTTCGTTTTTGGCGTTTAAAAATATGCCTAACATTCTATTCTATCTTAAAGCGGTGAAGTCTAAATGGACGTCACTACTTCATATTAGAGAAGCCATATTGGAGATTCCAGCCGATCTAATCAAGCCCACTGGGCCCCCTCATTTTAATAATACAAAGCCTCAGTTCCAAGTGCTTGAAGTTACAACCCCTATTCGCCTACCCCCAAATTATGCTGCTCTTTTTGCAAGAGAAGCAACCATATGGTAGATACTTGTCGCATCTTTCTACATAGTTTGGCAAAAGACCAGTCAGTATAGGGCGTAGCTCCCTATGCTGAGTATAATCGAGTGCCTCAAGGCCCTTGTATTAGCTCTAATCCTAAACCCAGCACCTCGAGATGCTTTGTGTTAGCGGCTCCTGAAGAAGTCAAAGTACCCCTTTTCCAAGAAAATAAAGATCTTCAGCTTCTCTATTTTATGTTTGTTAGTTACTCAATCAACTCTTGGAGTTCAGTTCCTTTATGGACAGCCAAGCGCTGGCAGCCAAAACCTTTAAAAGCATTGAGCAGCCATGAGCTTGGCCGCAGCAAAATCCTCTGCTTGCTTTGCTACAAATCCCCCATAAAAGTTTACTAGCTGTGCTATTCTCAATTTGGCTCTTTGGTGGCTCAAGTAGAGATCTTCATTCATAAGTTTATAGCCTCGGCGAAAAATTGATACAAGCTCACCATTTAACGGTATATCCTCTCAACTTATCTAAAAAATGAAAATGGCTCCATACTTGATCCACGAAGCTGAATATGGGAAAGCTGGTGATCAGATGACTAAAGCAATTGGGGCGTATTCCGCCTTACCTCTTCAATTTGAAAAATCTTCTAATTACTTCCCCAACTATTGCATTAGAGAATGATAATTATAAGTTGCTTATTGGGGTTCAGCTGATGCAGGAGTTCAATTGCATCATCAACCATAAAGAAAAGTACCTATCACTATTGGTTTCTTTCTGCTCAACATCAATTCTGAGTGATTTTATAAACAAGCTGATTTTCCACCACTGCCTCACCACACCAAATTCCAAATTTATGCCCCTAGATCCACAACCTTCTGCCCCAGTATGGGGCAGCGGTGTTCCACCCACTAGTGTTTACCACCTAGCAGGCAAATGCGTGTGGAATGGCTTGTCCAGCCTGCCAAATACATCTGGTCGCTATGTCCCTCCAAGAAACCGAGCACTGAACCTTGAATGAGCCCACCCAACCCTCCCCAACTCCCTAGCCCTGCTGTCATGTGCATATGGCATCATAGTGAGGACCAACCCCAAAGACAAGGCTGGCCGCCAGGAGGCCCAGAAGGTGAAGCTTCAGGCCCCCCCTGACCTGAGGCACACCCTAGACCAACGCTTGGTATGGGCAAAATATGCCCAGGCTGGTACTAGTGGGGTGCCAAGAGCCCAGCCCCTTACATCAGTCCAGGCATTAAAAAGGACGGTTTAAAAATGAACGCAGATGGTTCAATTTAGTTTGTTGAGGAATGGTGTTTCAAAACCTGTTCCATTTATGAAACAACCTGTTCAGGTTGAATCCAACTTCAATTGATCACTCGAGTGAAGTCAATTTGGCTTATTCCACCAATTCAGATGGCAGCGTTGCCCTTTTGTTGGGTCAGTGCTTGGGCCCACTGCAGCACATCCCATATTCCCCTGTTCAAACTTAAATAAGTTTTCCTAACCAATATTCCTTGTTGGTCGACTTCCCAAGTAAAAATACCCTTTTTTACCATTTTTTATGTTATTATGAATGATCCTGTGCGCAGACCCCTTTGAGGAGGTCTCACGCTCCATCAAACTTGCCATGCTGAACACAATGCAATTATTACCTCGTGCACCATTGGTTCATCCAGGTCCCCTCCAACTTGGGTTATTTGCCTCTTCTCTCAACGTGCACGCATCGTTTTTAGCTGCTTATTGATAGCATTTCTTTGCTTAAATTATTTCTCCAGAACCCTCTGCTGGGCAATAATTAATTTTATTATAATGTCTAGTTCCCTGGCATTGGGCTTGTGCACCGAGCACTGCCACGCTGGGAACTGGAGAGTTATAGACACTCTCCTAGCACCTACCCCAAACCAATATTTGCTTTTGCCTCTGCATTGAGTACAGACGTCTCTTCATGTACGCTGACAAAGTGATAATTGAGCTGGAAATGGTCACCTTTGCGCCAGCAGCGTTTATCAACTTCCACCCTTACAATGGCTATTTTTTAATGGATCCCCACCTGAAGAGGATACTGCTGCAGCAGCTACGCCCTTAATATACAAAGACACCCCCATTACCACCACCCAAACACATCTCCCAGATGATACCATACTTGTGGTGATCTTTGCGAACCTCCCCTCACAACTTCCCCCTCAAAAACTTTATGAGTAGTTGATGTCAGGGCTGTCCGCTTATGGCGAAAACCCTATCCTCCAATTCATTGGCCCAAGTGATGCTGAACGCCTTGCGACACATCAGGCAATGGCCACCAATACCCCCACCAGCTGAACATGGCTCAGCACATCCCACCGCATGCCTATATCCCTTCCACACCTGACCATTTCTATTGGGCTTGCACCAATAATGGTCGTACAATCTGTCCCCTTTTCCATGAGTTGGACACACAAAAAACATGTCAATATAATTTAAACCCTGAAAACACGCCAACTCCACCCATGAAACACCAACAGCACTTGAGTGGGGATTTTGGCTGCCCCCGCCCCTCCAGGTTGAGCGCTCAATGGATCAGCAACAAAATTGAGCAACCCAAATTTAAACTGGCTGAATCCAAGCCGGCCAATGTACACCCAGGTCAACCAATTGGGAGTAGGTTTGTATCCATGTTCAATTTAGAAAATCTCCCGCCCAAAAACCTACCCAACCAAAATTACCTATCATTGAATCTTCTCGAGTCAACCAAAAACCCCTGGAACTTATTAGATGAAGTGACTGAATCTGCTGAAATTTTCACACCAGGGGTTATCCAATTGATTTAGTACTTTACCTGAATTCAGAAATTAATGTCCCAGCCCTGACCAACCGATATGTCCCTAAACCTAATGCTACCCTTTTCCAAAAACAACCACCAGCTTGCTGAGATTGTGGTGGCCTCACCCAAAATCCCCATTTTTACAAAATGTGTGCAAAATCTGTTGCAGAAGTTAAAAAAGGCTGTACCCCCTTGTTCCCCTTCTATTTTCCTCCTACTGCAAAAGAGTAAATCCAACGCCTCTATGAAACTGCCACCACCGCTGTCAAGCATATCACTGAACTGGCAAATTTTTCCCCATCCACACGCACCACAAGAGCTAATAACGCGAAATTAAAACAACTTTTTGACTCTCACATCCAGGATGAACACCATGTTGCTAAACTCTAAAGGCTTTGATCCAGGCCCAAATAAATCTCAACTATCTACTTCACCTCAACCCTCATCCCATAGATGCCCCAACCCCCTTGCTCTCAGCACTGATCCGCCTCTAAAATGCTAATTCTGATAATGATCCACCTGATCCACCCTCCCCTCCACTATGATGGGATAAGCAGCTCACCACTGTGCCACCCAGTAGGTTATTTTCTTGTTTCTATTGTATCTTCCGCTGCTCAATAATGTTGGTCAGTTTATGATTTTTGGTTTGTTTAGTTTTGGAGTTTTAATTTTGATATTGTCCATCACCTGGTCAGCTTGCCTCAGTTCATATTTAACATTTCACTATAAGGTTATTGGATCCTGTTGATAGTAAAACTCCCAATATAGAGTAAAGGAGCCCTGAAAAAACGAACCGGACTCCTGGAATATATGTCCTCTATTTGTAAATTTGAGTATCAAGTCTTAAAAGAAAAGACTAAGTTACCCCCTGAGGCTGTGGACGCCGAAGATGGGATCCCTCCATATTCCCCATCCTATTACAGTACCCTCTGTCTCACAAGTGATTGTGGATACAGGGATCAATTTTTCACCCTCCTAATCAAATTTTGGAGTTAATTGGACACCCAAACCCTTCAATCAAAGAAGCATTGACCTGCCCAGGGATTTTCAATCCTGTCTATGGGAAATCTATCTCTCTTTAGGTAATCTAACAAATCAATTACTCCAAGTTTTGGCATGCCCCTACTGCTTACATAAAACTATTTTTCTTTGAAAATATCATCAACTTGAGTTGTTTTGGCCCTTTACAAAATATGGGATTTGATCCTTTAGCCCAACATACTCTGGTCAAAAGTAGAATTGGGGATAATATCAACCCTGATCAACGCCAGAACGTCAAAGACCTCCTTGAGGAGTATGGCGATATCTTTTTCCCCAGGACCAAGTGATTAAGGAAATATGTCCAGAGTAATTCACCAAATTGAGACTGAGGTTCACCCTCCATTTAAATCCCGGTCATACTGCAAGTCCAAAGTAGAGGAAGCACAAGTGGTCTTAGAGTTACGGCAACTGTTGGAGGCCAGGTTACTTGTGCTTTCCAAAAGCCCATGGGCTTCCCCACTCTTATTAATTTAGAAAAAGGATGGTGACTACCATGTTTTCATGGATTATCGCCGCCTCAATTCAATCACAAAAGATGATAACTATCCATTGCTGCGTATAGATGACTCCTTATGCTTGATGTCGGGTTCTACTATTTTTCAGCTATACATCTTTCCTGTGGGTATTGGAAAGTTAATTTATTGCCGGAGGATCAGTAAAAAATGTGCCCTCATCTCAAGTGAAGGATTGTTCTATCCCACTCAAAAGCTGCAGAAGTTATGTAACGCCCATGCTACCTTCCAAAGCGCCATGAAAAAACTTTAGATGATTTAAAAAAGATCTTGTGTGTTAGTTTAACTTGACAATATTACCATTTTTTGAGAACCTTTACCAAACACATAGATCATCTCAGGCAGTTTTACAGTAGTTACAGCAAGCTTCACTAAAACCAAAGCTATCAAATTGCTCCTTCTTTCAAAATGAAATAAATTTTCTAGATGTTAAGGCAGGGAAAGCCAGAATATCCCCAATGGCTATAAGGTCCTGGCCATTTATAACTTGCCTCCCTAGATCCCTACAAGACGTAAAAGCTTTTTTGTGGATGGTGGGATATTATCGCCAGTTTATTCCCCACTTTTCTGACACCTCTGAGCCTCTAGTATATTACTGAAGAAAGGGATACCCTTCTAGTGGAAAGAAGAACAACAGCAGGCCTTTGACATGCTATGCGTCTCTCTCCCACTCTCCAGTACTTATAAATCCTATTTCTGACAACCTTTTCTCCTTTTTACTGATGCTAGCAATATAGCCATTGGAGCCATGCTATTGCAACATGATGAAACTTAGTAGATCAACCTATCGCCTACTATAGCAAAACTCTAACCAGAGCTGAACGCAACTATAGCGTTACAGAATGCAAATACTTAGCAGTACTACTGGCTATTAAGCACTTCCAACCTTATCTATATGGGAACCATTTCACCAAAATTACTGATCATGCTTCCTTGCAATGGATACAGCAAATGAAGGTCCCCAATGAGAGGTTAGTCTGATGGGCGTTAAAAATTTAAAACTATGGCTTTTCTATTATTCATCAACCTTGGCCAATACAAAAAATGCAGATTGCCTATACTGGCTTCCCATATTAGCTTTAATTGCCCCAGAAAAGTATTAACATAATGACCTCCTAATACAATCGCAATCATGAAAAGGTAATCCCCAACCTTTCAAAAGGAATTAGCAAAAAGATCGGCGAATTTTTATGTTTAAAACGGCCAACTGTACAAATTTGTGTCCCAAAAATGGTTTCCCAATGTACAACCTTCAGCTCAAACTGACATCATATTGGAGGGACATCAGCAAGTTGTCCATGGGGAAATTGGAAACCCTACAGTGGCTCTAGACTCAATGCTACTGGGAAGGAATGCTTGTTTCATTCCAGGATGTATTATAGTCCTGCCTGGTTTGTAAAAGTCAAGCTGGACCTAATCCTCATCTCAACATCCGGTGGCCTTACCATGAAAACCCTTCCATACTATTAACATTGATGTTTTGGGACCTCTCCTCAAGCCTCTAATGGTCACCGGCTCCTCCTTTTAGCCAAAAGTCATTTAGTTAAGTGGATCAAAGCTGTATAGCTACTCTCCACTTTAGCAAAAGCTACCACCACCTTCTTATATATTCAGATTATCACCCTGCATGGGTGGACTAACATAATTCTCTCTAAAAATGGTCAAATCTTCCAATTATCACTGGTGAATAATTTATCAAGACTGATGAGGTCCACCTAGGTATTTTCCACTCTATACCCCCCTGCAACTAATGAAATGTTAGATTGGGTGAATGGTACCCTAACAGCCACCCTCCAGAAAATGGTCACAATCACCCTCTTCACTAGCCCCAATATTTGCCTAGTGTGATTCAGACCTACAGAATTAGCTATCACTGAATAATTAATATGTCTCCCTTCCAGGATTTGTATGGAAGAAATCCCCAGTTGCCTTCAAAAGTGCAGGCCATGTTGATCAAGCTTTACCCGATGCCCTTAAAGATATTATGCAAATTATTGCCAATAAAATAATATGACTCCAGGCTCTAGCTTCTGAGAACTTATCTGCTACAACTAGTAGATAACAATTCAGTTTAGTGATAAACATGAACTTCTGCAAACCTTACAGCCAGGTAACCCAGTCCTTTTCTACCACCATCAGCTGGGAGGTCATGATAACAAATCGGGCACCAACTGGTCAGGGCCCTACAAAGTCATTTATAGGCGGGGCAACAAACGCTAAATTTTAGAGGTAGTTCAAAATAATGTGGTAAAATGTGTACATAGATATTTTCTTCATCCATTTACCCCCTACGCCAAGATCTAGAGGGGGACATTGTTAGGATTCGTTGAGATTCTGATATGACTGGATGATAAGCCTGAAATAGCTACGGTGGATTGGGGAGAATCCGCCAACCATGATATTAGTTATGATCATCCAAGCGCCTTAGTTGAGGCGATTTTGGGTCAGAAAAGAGTTTTTATTAATTGCCTCCAAATAGGTTTGTAAGGCAATGTTGACATTCAAAGAATATTAAGCAAGATCGCCTTAAACTAATGCAATAGAGAATTAAATACCATACTCTGCTGGAACCAATGAGATACAGTATACTGATTACTAAGCTGAAAAGATGACTACATCTGAAGTTGCTGAGATATAAGTGAGATAAAACTATTGAAGAAGGAGGATTGTTAATGATTTAGAGAGATCGGAACAGTGAGAATCCGCTGTATATATTAGATAAAATAAATAAATTGTCGTCAGGGGCAATAGCTCCATATCTTTTTATATTTTTAGTGCGTCTGTAGGCTGACAATCTTCATATCATCTGTCTGATGCTCAGTGAATCAACCCTGTGCAAAATCTCTTGGCGTATATCAACGATTCTGCTGAAGCTATAACAGGGGTTTTACTAACTAAGGGCCCATTGAACAACTACTAATACCAACCAAAAAAATCACAATCTGCAATCATGGTCTTTAGTAAAGGAGATCATCCCAAAAAGCTGCTCTGGCTGAGACCGTGGAACTCAAACTTGTTGTGGATGCCATGCTTAAAAAGCAGGAGGAACTCCTTCAGGAGCGTAACAAAGTATTGACTCAACTTGAGAGTGCAGCTAGTCAGCTGTGGATACTTGGACAGCTGAAAGGCAGCTCTTCAATCAACTGGATGATGCTACTGAACGTCTACACTGCACGGAGCAGAAGTTAACACCTACCTTTTACTTGATTCGTCCACATTTGGAAGTGGAAGAACAAGAGGGCGTTTGGGAAGAATTTAATGATGAATGTGTGACCAGCATAATGGCTGTCCTGCACCTGAAGAGCCTTACACTACCCCAAGTGCAGCTGGGTCTTACAAGCCTGCCCCTCCTCGATATTCCAGTTATGGGGGCACAGACAATTCTGAAGTACACTTCAAAGGCTCATGGTTATAAGTGGAAGAAGGAGTTCTGAATTGTTAATCTACCTTCATTTGATCGCAATGGAAACATCCACGGGTTCTTCAAACAATTTTTGCAGTGGAAGGTGCCTCTGATCAGTGGAAGACTAAATTGCTTATATCCGCCTTGGATGTCAGAAGCACCAACCTAGTTGCCTGCTACCTTCCAAGCAGT
>JAKSZP010001801.1:0-70450 GCA_022478985.1 Massospora cicadina
AAGTATACCTTCATTAGATGACCTGCTTGACGCAGAGAAAAGAACTTGAAGAAGGAATGGAAGGAGGCTTCATCAGGTCGATTCTGCTCCAAGACCTGTTCCAAACCCTTATTGCATTCCACAAGAGAGGCTGGGTGTGGAGTACCGCAAAAACCCAGTCCCCAGCCTCAGGAGACAACTGGAACAGTAGATCCACTCCTCACAAAAGCGGATGGGAACCAGATGAATTGTTTTTTTCTAACGAGGGCTTTAGTTCCAGGGAAGCTAAGGCCTGATGAATTTCTGAGTAAATCTCAGGAGAAAGGTGGGGAATAACGATCTTAGGATTGCGAAAAGTCCAAGACCACCAGGTACAAGCAGGAAGGGTGGGTACTTCCCAATTGGTAGTTTCAAGAATAACGCTGAGACGCACCAGTACAAAACCAAATGAGAAAACTGTGGTGAGCACTATCATGGCAGTGACAAATGGCCAGCGCACCCAATTTACTGATAAAGAAAGTCCCACATGGATAATTCTTATGCACATATAATAAAAGGGTTGATTGACTAATGTCAAGAGAGTATCTGTAACTCTCTTGTTCCCAGCAAGGTGATGTGGGATGTAAACCCACATTGCTAGGGAACTAGCTGTTTGAAGAATGTGAAGACAAGCACCTCGAGCAGTGCCAGTGTAAAAGGTACCCCAGGCAAGTGTATAAATAGCAACATAAAATACCAGGCAAGTAAGAAACAACACCGCTTGAGTGGACCCCAGAGGGGCGTCCATAATCAAGTGTGGCTTGATGTCAGGGGCTTTGGGTGCCTCAATCTGGAGGGGACCTGGGCGACCCACAGGTGCCCCTGGGATTTTGGTAAATTGCGAGATATGGTAGTGGCCCACATGGTTGGAGACCTCATCGAAGAGGTCCACCACCAGGTTTGCCCAAGGAACCATTGTAAAAATGTAAAATAATGGGGTGTTTTTACTAAGAAAGTCAATCAACAAGGAGTGTTGATCACAAAGACCTACTTAAAATGAATCAGGGAAATTTGGGTTCTTTGGAAATGCGCCCAAGCCTTGACGTTCCAATAAACAGACACTTCCATCCGTTTTGGTAAATTACACCAAAAGTTCCTTCACTCGAGGAATTGACTGAAGCCTTATTTTACCAGAAGTCAAAATCTCATAGCATGAGCTGGACTCGAACCCTTGCTCTCCAACCAAGCTAATTAAACCATCCTTATTTAAAACATAAATCGTTCAATTTTAGGGCCTGAGCTGAAATAAGAGGCTGGGCGTTTTGCACACCATTAGTATCAACCTGGGCTTGCTTGGCTTGCACCCAGCGTTGATCTAAGGTGTGCTTCAAGTCAGGAAGAGCCTGAAGCTTCATCTTCTGGGCCTCCTATCACCCAGCCTTGTCCCTAGCATCAGTGCCTACTATCATATCATTCAACCATGACAGGTAGGTGAAGATGGGTCTGAGCACCCAGTGGGATATTTTTCTAGGAAAATGTCTCTACATGAGTTAAACTACGCCGTTTATGACAAGGAGTTATTAGCAGTGGTGGAGGCGTTGATTTATTGGTGTCACCACTTACATGGCTCTTCCCAACCATTCCGGGTACACACTGACCACTGGGCCCTGTTGTATTACCGTGCTCCACATGTTTTAACACCACGTCAGATGCGTTGGCATGAGACCCTTGCCCTATTTACATTTTCCTATGAGTTCACCAAGGGCAAGGAGAATGGTTTGGCGGATGCTTTGAGCTGCAACCCTGCTTTGGCTCCCAATCCAAAGGAGGTAGAGATTCACAAAGCCCTGTTGATGATTCCACCAAGTATGATTCTGTCTCAACTTCCTAAGTCCAGGGTACATACGCCAGCGCTCATGCCTTTGGAAAATGCAGCAGAATATAGTATGTTTAGAAAGGTAATTTTTCTCAGCCGTTATCATCTGAATATACTGTTGTTCTCACTAAGAGCGCCCTGAATTAGGAGGATTTATCTAGGGGTTATCACATGAAGGATGAGATGGTGTGGTTTCAAGGGCATATGGGTTCCTGCTGGGCCACTGCGCCTGGAGACCATCAAGTACCATCATGACGGAATCACTGTTGGTCATCCTGGGAAAACAAAGTCCTTGGAGCTGATATGGTGCACCTACAATTGGTAGGGCGGTACTGTAAAGATTGCCTGATCCGAAATCAAATGAAACCCAATTGGCAACCTTTAGCAGGGTTGCTGGTACCAGTCCAAAAGGCTGAAGGGCCCTGGACTTCCCTATCAGTGGAATTCATTGTGGAGTTACCCATTTCAGATGGGTATGATGCAATCATGGTGGTGGTGGACCGCTTTACAAAGTTCGCCCACTTTATTCCGTGCAGAACAACCATTACTGCGGCTGAAATGGCCGGGCTCTTCGTCGCTCATGTACTTGCACTTCATGGAGTTCCTCAAGAAATCATTAGTGACTGGGGACCCCAGTTCAACTCCATCTTTTGGGAAGAGTTGAGTAAAACTCTTCAGATCCACCCCTGCCGTTCAACGGCATATCACCCCCAATCAGATGGGCAGACTGAGCGAGTGAATCAGTGCTTGGAACAATTTCTGCGTTGTTACACCACCGCAGACCATTCAGATTGGGTTCCTCACCTTCCCATGGCCCAGTTTAGTTACAACAACACTTTGCATTCCTCAATCAGTTGTTCACCTTTTTTTGCTAACCACGGCTTTAACCCTGCGTTTAACATGGAGCCCAGCTGTGGTTCTAAAGTGGAAGCGGTGCTGGACTTTGCTAAGAATCTCAAGAAGGTCCATCAAGGGGTGTCTACAAGTTTGGAGGCGGCTATGCTGGTTTATAAGGAGAATGCTGATGGAAAGCGCCGAGTGTGTCCAGCATATAAGGAAGGGGATCTCGTGATGCTTGATGCTCGGATCTTCTCCATATTTCATGAAAGCAAGTTGACACTGTTTGAGGGCACTCCACCTGTGACTCCTGAGACTTATCTTGTGGATGGGGCGCCAGAATGGGAAGTGGAGGAAATAGTAGCCTCCCGCCGGGTTAAGCGACGCCTTGAGTACCTGGTATCCTGGAAAGGGTTTGACGCAGCAGAGGACAGTTGGGTGCCAGCATGGGATTGTGTACATGCCCAAGACCTGATCAAATCATTCCATATTCATTTCCCTGAGGCTGCAGGATCTCAGTCTAAGCCAGCCGTTGCTGCTACGAAGTTGCCACCAGCACTTAAGAACT
The DNA here is from genome assembly GCA_022478985.1 of Massospora cicadina. Lineage (NCBI taxonomy): Eukaryota > Fungi > Entomophthoromycota > Entomophthoromycetes > Entomophthorales > Entomophthoraceae > Massospora > Massospora cicadina. Next base: position 3,240 of record JAKSZP010001801.1, read on the forward strand.
TCTCCTTAGCAAACTCCCCTGGAGGGGGGTGGAGCCCAAGAAGGAGGAGAGGATAATGTCATGGTTGGATAACTTAATAGTGGGAACTGATGCTAAAGATAAGGCTGGGCGACAGGAGGCCCAGAAGGTGAAACTTCAGGCTCTTCTTGACCTGAAACACACCTTAGATCAACGCTGGCTGCAAGCAAAACATGCCCAGGTTGATAATAATGGGGTGCAAAACGCCCAGCCTCTTATCTCAGCCCAGGCACTGTAACAAACGATTTACATTACAAACGAAGATGGTTTGATTCAGTTAATTGGAGATCAAGGGTTTGATTCCTGTTCAAGTTATAAAACTTTAAGATTGGGTAAACTACAGCTTCAATCAATTATTCGAGTGAAGGCACCTTCAGTGTATTTTACAAAAATGAATGGAAGCATCTGTTTATTGGAGCGTCAAGGCTTGGGCGCACTTCCGCAGAACCTTAATTTCCCCAACCCACTTTAAAAACGTTTTTTGTGACCAACATTCCTCGTCAGTTGACTTTTTTATATATTTTACCCGTTACTTCACGTTTTACTTATGGTTTCTTGGGCGAACTTGGTGGTAAACCTCTTTGGGGAGGTCTCCAACTATGTGGGCCACTACCTTTTATCACAATGCACCCAAATCCCAGGTGCTCCCTTGGACCACCCAGGTCCCCTCCAGATCGAGGCACCCAAGCCTACTGACGCCAAGTTACACTTGATTATGGACTCCCCTCTGGGGTCCACTCAAGCTGTGATGTTTCTCACATTCCTGGTACTATACGTTGCGCTCTACACCCTTGCCTGGGGTACCTTTTGCACAGGCACTGTTTGAGGTGTCTTATTTCCCATTCTCCTAACAGCTAGTTCCCTAGCAATGTGGGTCTGCATCCCACATCACCTTGCTGGGAACGAGAGTTACAGACACTCTTTTGACACCCATCCTTCAGGACGAGATTCCCTGAGAAAGTGACCTCATCTCTGAAGAACTCTCACTTGGAGGGCTTAATGAATAGCCCTGCCTTGTGGAGGGCTGCCACTACCGTTTTGAGGTCCCTGACGTGTTTTTTGGGGGTGGGGGAATGGACCAGAATGTCATCAATATAGGCCACCGCACAAGATAACCGCAAGTCCCCCAACACATCATCAATGAGGCGTTAAAATGTGGCTGGTGCATTCTTCAAGCCAAATGGCATCACCTGGAACTAGTAAGCCCCAGCAAGTGCTGATAGCTTTGAGCCACTCTTGTCACCTCGCCACCCTCACCTGATTGAAGGCGTTCACCAGGTCCAACTTCAAGAAGATGTGAGACCTGATGATGGCCTGTGTAATTCTCTGCTCTAAGGGTAAGGGTTACAGTTCGGGGATGGTGATGTTGTTGAGGTGTCCATAGTCGATGCAGGGGCGCAGGGACCTATCTGCTTTCCTGGCAAAAACTATGGGGGAGGTGATTGGAGAAGACTTCTTGATGAGCCACCCCTTCTCTAGCATGTCATCCAGCCAACTGCCAAGATCCCTATCTTCTTCCTCCATGTAGAGGTAGAGGGGGCAGTTGATCTTAACTAGGTCAACCGTTATCTGGAACGTCAAGTCATACTCAGAGTGTGACGGGAGCTTTGATGCCAGGACATGTCGAAGATGGCCTTATATGGGGCTAGGCAGGAGGGAAAGTCCAGAGGGAGGTCAGCTAGGATGGGATCTGGTGGGGCGATGGAACCAAGGGATGTGCCTTGGGGAAGGGTCTTTAGCAAGGGAATCTTACCACTCAACCTGAGGGTTCTGCTAACAAGGAGTTGGTTGCAAGATTGATATGAACTTGTTGGCGGCGCCACCAGCCCACCCCCAAATTTACAGGGTAGAGCAAGTCTTGTACCTCTGAGAAATGGTCGTTGAATCCAGAGTCATGAATTAAGAAGTGCAATGGACATTGGATGCGGTGTGACATCATGGACTCAGATGAGGCGCCCAGGATGGATGAAGATTTTTCCATCTTTAGGTCCAATGACTGTGCCACGCCAAGGCCAATGAAGTTACCCACCGCTCTGGTGTCAAGCAGGGCTTGCACTGTGATTACCCCTGACTCTGAGGGAAAAAAATGGTAAACAAGAAGCATGCTTGGTCCTCTTTATTGGGGTGAGCTAGCGAAAGGGCACCCGAGGAGGGACCATAACCCAACGTCAGAAGAGACTGGCCTAGAACTGCAGGTGTAGGGTGCAGATGATCTGTAGTCTCTACCATTTCCTTGTCCCACATGGGTAGATGAGGGTTAATATGCACCCCCGTTCCACTCTCTTCAGGGGGTGAGGTGGGTTCACCCTGGGGGATAATCTCATCACATTGCACAGACTCTGAACACTGGGGGATGATCTCATCACACTGAGCAGACCCCAAACACTGGGGATTCAATGATCTAGACCCCTGATCTGTGCTGGGGGCCGGCAGTTCCATAAGCAAGGGTTCCCCTGGGGGGAGTTAACTGAGGCAGCCACCTAGGGGGAGCAAAGGGCAGCTAGACCAGGGGGACGCTTCCCTTGGCTGTGCCCACTGGCAGGGGGAGTTACGGTATAGAGTGCCTTGGGGGCAGTGATGGGACATGAAGGGTTGTGCCAGGGCCTGGCCAAAATTGCATGGGCTACAGAAAACGCGACCTCTAGAGATCCAGGGAGAGGATCCCAAGTGGTATGGGCCATCGCAGTGGGGTCCAGGCCTGTGCGGAATGTGGAGACTGAGATTTTAACAGGGATGGGATCCATTGGAGCCAGTACTGCGAAGGCCTCGATCAGGGAGGGCAGGTCCATGACTGCCTGTCCCAAAGTAAACAAACGGAGGAGGCGCGCTGACCTTGACTAAGGTCCTGGACCGCTGAGGTGACCAACGCCAACAAGGGGTGGGGTTGCCTGGCTTGACAGCAGAACGGAGCACTCCTCAGATACAACGGTGGGCATTCCCCTCCTGGGCGTCAAGGAGGGCCACGCTCTGCTGTGCATCAGAGGGAAGCAGGGACTTCCCCCTATCAGAAGTGAGGCGCACCTGGATCTCTGCCAGAACGTCCAGAATTTGATTGGCCACCTCATCAGAAGGGACTGGGGGAACCACAAACCCTGTTGTGTTCACTAAAGGGGTAGAGCTCTCCATTGGTGCTTGGCGGGGTGGGGACCAATTCAGCTGAGCCTGGCGGCAGGCCTGGATGAACGAGGCCACCGCCCAGAAGGAGAAGGCCAGGTCACAAAGGGAAAGCACGCTCAGAGTGAGGGCGTAGGCCAGCGCATTGCCCATCCCAGTGAGGAGGGTAAGGAAGGCCAAGATTAGTGGTTGGTTCACTATGTCATGGATTTGGCTAAGAAGAACTAGACTGGGCTCTCAGTCAGGGTGCGCGATCATCCAGTGGAGGCCCCAGGATGCCAAAGGCATAGTAGTCTGAGTGACTAATAGAAGTGGGTTTCTAGGGGAGACTTGAGGAAAGAAAAAGTTCAGAAATATACCAAATGCCCCCAAGGCAAACCAAATGGTTGAATTGGGGGCAACCTCGAGTCTTGCGGGGCAACCCCCAAGGGTGGGAGAGGCAGGGAGGATGATGAATCCTCCAGTAGTTCACGTTTGCTAGCCTTTGGGTTCTGATAGGGGGTATGCGTTCCAGCTGGGGATGGCGCAGAGGCTGCTACATTATTGGAAATATTTGCATAGGTCTGGTAAACCCTATGGGAGGGGCTGGGACTGAGCTTCCCTGGAGGGAGAGCTCTAGGTCCCTTTGGTAGGCTGGACCTGCAGTGGCAGGGGCGGCTATGGAGGCCGAACCCACAGGCGGTGGGCCAGGGACGCCTTGAGGCTGCTCTAACTGGGAAGCAGATTCAGTGGACTCAGTGATGGAATGGATGGAAGAGTCTCCGTTTAATGGATGTGGGGAAACAGACAACGCAGTGGGTTTGTCATTGGGGCTGGAGCGGATTATCACATTTACAATCTACTGCCATATGAAGGGATTGAGGGACTGTATAATCCAGTCAGCAAACATCAGCAAGAGGATTTGGGCAATGGCGTGCTCTGTCATATTGATCAACATACTTTTTATAAATTTTTAAAACAGATGGAGGCTGTGGAAAACTAGGCAGATTTTTTGGATTTTATTTGATGAAAGGCAAAAGAATGAACTGACAACTGCCCTTAGTGGGGGCAGTTGCCTTTTAAACTGGGCAATAGGCATGGGGAGGTATTGTGGGATTGGGCATTTGTAGGATGGGGAAGGAATTTAGTTGGCTGGCTTGTAGGGGTAGAAGGCGGCTCCCATTTTGGCAAAAGCTTAAGAAAATTTTTGTAAGATTTTCCAATTTCTTGGGGCCAAGCCAAGTTGATAAGTCCAATCTGAGTCCAGGTGACTCAAGTCAGCTGATTTGCATGGCTTGGGTGGTCCAGATTTGTCCTAGGAGGCAGGGGTCCATGGATCAGATTACTTGCGATTTTCACTGATCCCTCAATTGGGCTATTTGTGCAATCCAAACTCCCTGGATCCATTTTGGAACGTTGGGGCTGATGAATCGAGTCATTTGGGACCAGGCTGCAACCCAAGCTGCATTTGACTCTGGCTTCTAAAGAAGACCATTTCAAACTGGCTCCCCCAGTCTGGAAATTATCAGCCAGGCTCCAATGTTGGGAATTGCGATTTTCTTAAATTTTGGCCATGGCTTGCCTGGGGGGTGGGTGGACCCAGGGCCCTCTCCAAGCCCATTGATGTGTGCCATCTCCCTGTAGACCTCTTCTATCAACCTTACCAGGATTGAAGAGGGGTAAGAGGTGGGAGGGGATGGTTTTAGTAGGAAAGCTGTCACCAAGAGGTCATCTATTACATGGGCGTGGTCACCCAGCTGTGACAGAGGGTCCACTGGAGCCTTGGGGACACTCTTCATCTGGAAGGGATGCTGAATCCTATCCAGTTGCAAGGGCTGGTCCCCAAGACTTGCAATGAGGAGATCAAGGTTTTGTTAGCGAATCTTCAGAATGAACTAATGCAAATCTGTCAACACCAAATAGTGGCGTATTTACACTTGACTCAGTTGAGGAGGTCCTTCAGGTTCACGAGTTCAGGTCGCTGGATGAATTTGGTCTAACAGTCAAGTCGCAGCCCAGCATAATGAAAGTGGTACTACAGGAGAATTTTAATAGGGCTATTAAAACAAAAAGACCAAGCATAGCTTTATTTCAGAAGTATAAGGAGATTTTTATTGTTGACAACCACAATTTAGGGTGCGCTTGAGGGGGGGTCCTTTGATTGGACACTGGGGATCATCCTCCAAACAAGTCTCAGCTGATCCGCCAATTGAGGGAAAATGAAGAAGCTGTCATCTAGGAAATTGATAAGTTTCTGGAGCAAGGGATGCTCAAACCATCCAAGAGTTCGTGGGCTTCACCAGTATTTGATTGTAAAAAAGAAGGTGGTACCAATCAGGTGGTGATATACTGCTGAAAGCTTAACAGTATTACTAAGAAAAACTCATATCCCTAGCCTTATATTGACAATAATAACTAAGCTAGGAGGAGCTCACTACTTGGCATTGGATCTGATATCAGATTACTGAGAAATTGAGTTGTTCAGCAGAAAAGGAGCAAAGCGCCATAATCACATCCAAAGGGCTTTTCCAACCAATCAGTATTCCTCAAGGGCTATGTAACGCCCAAGCTGCATTCCAATGAGCCATGGACACTATCCTTGGTGATCTGAAGCTGTTGTGCATCCTAGTATATCTTGACAACATTAAAGTTTTCTCAAAAACCTTTTCTGAGCACCTTGATCATCTAGAAGAGGTAATCCGCTAAATCGTTGAGGTGAACATCAAGATTAAGCCTCATAAATGTAACTTCTTCAAAGATCAGTTGGAATACCTGGGGTTTTTGGTAGACTTTAAGGGGCTGAAACCACAGCTGGCCAAGGTGGAGGCCATCCAAAAAATACTACAACAAACAGTAAGCGCGACATACAGGTTTTTGGGAATGTTTGGCTACTACTGGTGCTTCATCCCTAACTTCAGCTGTATTGGGGGCCAAATATTTGAGTTATTAAAAAAGATGCCGTTTCTAAATGGATAGAACGCCGTCAATGCTCCTTTGACACACTTTGGATGGCGCTTATCAGTGCACTGGTGCTACACAATCCAAACTTTGATAAATAGTTCATCATTCAGATATATGCGTCCCTTTTCTCTGTAGGAGCGATTTATTCCAAAAAGACGATGAGGGGGAGGAGCATCCAATGGCGTAATGCTGTCAAAGCTTGAATTAACATAAATGTAATTATATTGTGACCAAGCGAGAGTGCTTAGCAGTAATCTATGCATATAAGCAACCTAGGGTCTACTTGCATGGGGTAAAGTTTAAAGTCATACTGGATCACGCGTCGTTATGTTGGTTGCAGAACCTCAAGGAGACTGAAGGGCGTCTAGCCTGATGGGCTCTTGAGCTGCAGGCTTATTACTTTGATATTCTCCATCACCTGAGAGAAAAACATCAGAATGATGACTTCTTATCTAGATTTCAATCATTGCCATGATAGCTGATCTCAGCGATGTGATGTATGATAAGATGCTCATAAGGAAATATGATGACAAACAGCCCCAATTTATAAAGCATTAAACAAGATACAAGCGAATACCTTTCAACGGAATGAGGAACTGTACATTTGGATTGGAAATTCTATGGTGAACTTCCCATGACCCTCGGCTTGGCCTAGCATTATCATGAGCACCCACAAGGCAGTCAGACATGGTGGCATGCGCAAGACATTGGAATTGTTGCACCCTCAGTATTGCTGTGAAAGCATGAACTTTTAAACGCTTTAAACTATTTCCTGTTGTCACCAGTGCCATGTGGAAAAGCCATTCTGCTAGAAAACTAAATATCAGTTAGTGAAACCAATTTTGCTTGGCATACAGTTTCCCTTGATGTCGTTTGGTCCTCTGCCAATGGGAGCTAACTGGTCCAAGTACATTCTGGTAGCAATTGACCACTTGACTAGGTGGGTTGAAGGGTGAATGATACAGGATTTTGGGGCGGTCACAGTGGCCAATTTTGTAATGGAATGTATTATCCAGAGATATGGCTGCCCTCAGTTCATTCTTACTGATAACAGAACCAACTTTACCTCGCACATCCTTCCAAATTTGAATGATCTAATGGGCATCCGCGGGGTTCTGATAACTACATACCACACTGAGTCCAATGGGATGGTCAAACAGGTCAGTGGGACTTTGATGAGCATACTCCAAAAGCTGGTAACAAATAGACCCTCTGATTGGAGTTCCTTCCTGTCTACCGCCAATTTCGCGTATAACATTAGCTATTTACATGCAACAGGGAAGAGCCACTTTCAATTCTTATATGGACGACACCCTACTCTTATGGCATTGCTCTGTGCATTTATAGAAGATACTGGAATAATGGATCCCCACCATTACTTGACTAATTTAGCTAACAAGTTGATCAAGTTGCAAATGGAAGCGTACTCCTTCAGCTTGACCAAAAAGATCAAGAGTCAGGACACCAATCAGGTATGGCGTAGTGGGTTAGCTCAGTTTCAAGAAGGAGAGGTGGTTTTGTTCCATGATCATCACGTGTTTGGGTGAAAACATAAGATGTCAACAACTGGATTAGTCCATTAGAAATAATTAAGAAAACGGGCGTTGATTCCTACACTATCAAAGACACAGTGATTGGTTAAATTACTAATTGCATGCACGCAAAGTTTCTCCAAGCGTTTAAACAATAGGAGATTTATTGTCCAGTCAAAGAGGGGTAATTTTGAGATTTTAAAATGACTGGACGATAAGCCTTAGATAAATATGATGTAATGGCCAGAGTTTTCTGACCATGATGACTATTTTAAATTTTTTAGAGCATCTTGCAATGAAGCAATATTAGGTTAGAAGGGGTATTATTGGATCACCTCCAAATAAGGCGATAAGGCAATGTCAACATTTGACAAACACTGAGTAAATTGCATCAAACTAAGTCAATAGCGATTTAAGAATACCATACTCTTCCAGAAACCATGGGAATATGGCAGACCCAAATAGTTTAAGCAAAGGAAGCGGTATCAACTGAGGGTAATGATATATAAGCAGAATGGGCGATTTAAGGAGGATATTGCTAATTAGATTGAGAGCATGAAGCATAAAGAATATGCTTATATTTAATTTGAACAAAATACTGTGCTTGGAGCTTATTGCTTTGTACTTTTATTATATCTTTAATTTGTTCAGAGGACCAACAATCCTCACATCATTTGTTCGTTGTTTATTAGGTTTGACCTGTGTGACCCTTACGTTTAACCCAATGGTATTGCCAAAAACTCATAACACACCACATGAGCAAGGTCACCCTAGGTGATAAGGGGGCCGCTGGCATTCTTGGCCCCTTCTTGGATAGGAAAGGGAACACCCCTAATCCAAACGGAGAGGGAGCTCCCCCAGACTTTTCAAAAAATTCTTGTGATTGAGGTTCTAAATTAATCTAGGAGGTTAATACTGTTACTATGAAAACTGTACCTAGACGCAATAGAATCCCTAATAAGCAAATTATTTTAGATCCTGGCTCCAATATGCTTGGATGTCTACCCTGATACTTATCATTTTTATATATTTATGTTTGATGGAAAATAAACACTACATTTTTACACAACTATTTTGGTTGCAGCTACTTTTAGTAGAAAAGTTACTAGGATAATCGCTTTTTAAGGAGTGTTTCTCTTAAAAGTTAAACTTTGATCAATCTATCAAATTGTCTTTGTGCATGGGGCTTTGGATCCCCTGAACTCTGCTGGGATAGTTGAAATTACTCTCCTGAATCCCAACAAAAATTGGTACTACCTGCCAGGTGACCCTGATTTCTTGGAAAAAATTACAATGAACAATTTTGATTCAGCGGCAGATGGCTCCTCAGATTGCAAGGCTGCCTGCCTCAGTGAGCGGGCGTTTAGTATGCAAGTAGGAGAACTGGCCGCGCCTCATGACCTCATATTACCCACATCCATGAAAGTATACTTCCCACCCCTTCTACAGAGCAATATTAACTACATGTCTCAGACTTCATTGAAAACTCTCCAACTCCTCTTCACTGGAGCCTTTTTCTGGGAGGATGATTCAGAAGATGAGCCCTTGCATTACCCCAGCATATGATGGGCTTAACTGCGAGTTCCTCTTATAAAGGAGAGCAGGTCAGGGTAGGACGTCTGGAGTACTACTTGTGCAATTTGTGCACCACACCTTGTGCCACTTGTAACAATTAGGCAGGAACCATTATCAGGAACTGCAATAGCATCTGCAGTTAACAGAGACTTTTTATACTCTAACTCACGTAAAATTATCAATATGCCTCATTCTCTTTGGGAGCGAGAACTGACACCTCATTTGGAAATTGGCAGCTCATCAACGAGATGAAAAATTGTAATAACATAGCTTGATGAGGGCATAATGAGTTTTGTCCATTAAGAACTCTCCGATCACTTTAGACAGTTTAATGTCATTGTAAACAATCAGATTGGGGAAAATACCATTGGGGTACAAATTCAGCTTAATAACTTGTGATCTACCATGGATGAATTACTCCTCTATTTTTGGGGACCTAATACACAATGTTTGGGATACCCTAGATAATGCTCAGGTAATGGACCGCCTGGATTGAAATGTGATACTGGTCCTCTTGGACTGCCTAGGGCTCCTAGAAACCCCAAGTGGTAATGGGTCTCCTGGCAAACAGGGGCCCCCTAGGCCATCAGGTCCTCCAGGCCATAGTACTGGTGCAGATCTCCTGAAAGGTAAGCTCAAATAGTTAACTAAACAAATTCAATGTATGTATGTGAAACTTGGATGTGTCACCCAAAGAGCGGAACTCACTTGGGACAGAGCGCCTCTTCATGATAATGTTTCTTTCTGGGTTCATCATGATTGGCTCAAACTTTTGGCTGCTTTACCCTCTACACCGCAAGTATTGAAACAGAGGGTGCTTAGTATTGAGAAACACCAACTGGAGCTTTGGCACCACCAGGTAAAAAATTAGATGAAGAGTGAGTCCAGCTTTTTGCCCCCAAACAGGCCCTCATGATGCTTACAAGTGAGTTGCTCTACCAATCAAGGATTTAAACAACTTGCGTAGCCAAGTGGATGCTCTCCAAACTTAAGACTAATCCTAGGTGAGCTTTTCTTTTTTAGTTGAGAGTGCGCCTCCAGTGGCCATACATATGGTTCATCCACCATCCCCTTTAAGTAACACCTTCAAAACTTCCTTCAAGGACAAGTATGCCTCAGGGGAAGGAAGTTTTTTATAATTCTGGTTAACTACAAAAGCGCAATAGAGGAAGCAACATTTTATTAGTGACTTAAACACCTAACCAATAGCCTAGTTTGGGTAGCACAGGACATAATAGTACCCCATGTCAGACAATTACAAGTCTGATGTATAATAAAAGAGTGGTTCAGAGGTAAATGATGAAAAGATTGGCCAAAAGATTCTGGTCGATTTCCAGTGGAACTCCTCTAATCAGGGTAACACTTTTTCTAGTAATCATCAGTCAAATACCACGAGTTTGGGTAGTTGAATTGCGCCGACTATGCTGTGAATTCAGGGGATTCCATTGGAGGCTCCTCAGGCCACATCTAATTTGGTACAATCTACCTCACAGAGACTGCCCCCCTTTATAGGATCAGAGGGAGTTTAGCAAGGTGAAAATATTTTCCCGCCTTCTAATTGCTCTGAATTTATAAAAGCCATGGCTCACGGGTTTTTCTTCCTAGATGTCACTTTCCCATCTGCTCTTGCATTGAAGCGAGGCGAGTCTCAACCAATCTGACAGGTCAAATCCCATTTTCCCTAATTTGGACGTTACTAAGCAATCCAAACTTCAAGCTTCAATTTAAATACTAGCATCAACTTATTATGAGGGTTTGCTTTTTGACCCTCTTATTGCAACTAATAAAAACATATAAAAATCAATCTTTTATATTAGTTGATGTTTTTATTTTAATAAATAAAGTGGTAATATCCCCCTATTTTTATCCTGCAGTTGATAACCAGCTTCTCCTGAAATTAATTGTTGGATTTAGGTGAAAAATGCACCGACAAGCATAAACAAAAGCCTAAAATCCAACAAGTGATGCTCACTAAAGGGTAGTATACCACAAAGCACTGTTAAAATGGAGGGTGTTGGGTTTAATAACCCTCACAACCTCCCCACGGTTTCTGATTTCCAGCTAGATGCTTAATCCCATCAGCTAGCCAGCGCACTTTCTCAGCTTAAAACGTTGAAACAGCGCGTTTGCCATGCACTCCTATGAGGCTCCCAACATTCACAAACCACCTTTCAGGAAAAAGTTTACCCTGGGCGAGGGCAGTATTTCATCCTCCCTCTTTGTGTATAAATTTTACGATGAAAGGAGCAATTGAACAGCAAACACTCAAAAATATCCTTCCCTACTTGAATTGTATGGCTCAGGAGATCATGGTTCCCCATATGGCCATACTTACCACCTGGGCGGAGGTTAAACAAGTGCTGATTGAAGAATTTGGTTCCAATCAGAGTTTACATGGCAAAAACAGGCCTTTATGTGCCTTAGCCTGAAAGAGGGAGAATCAATCCTCTCTTTTGTTGGCGATTCTATAGTAAAGCTCAACAGTCTGTTGCTGGCCAAACTGCTCCCTCTAGATTATGCTATTGGTGCTATTGTGGCTGGCTTGACGTCTTATCCCTATTTGGCAATGCATATCTTCGCAGTCAAGCTCTCCTTCCAAACCATACGTGATATCAAAGAGGCGCTGCTAGCAGTGGCTGACTTTTATGTACCAAACTTCTGCAAAGAGCTCCAAAGTGAGAATCAACTCTGACCCCTCCAGCCTCTTCTTATGGCTGTATCCATCTGGAACCAAGATTATGCACAGCTGCAGCGACAAGATACTCCTCCACAATGTGAGGATAGACAGAAAATACTGGCAGTTATGGGTCAGCGCTCCCCTCCAGCTTCAGTTTCAAAAGCTCAGCTGTTAATTCAGTTATCACTTTGCCCTGATCTCCTCTTTATGAGCAGTCTACTAAGGTGGATAAAATATCACATCCCTATAAGCCACTATCCTGATCCACTCAGCCTCACCTTAGGCTGCCCCTAGTTCAAAACCTGCGGTCATGAGGCAGACCATGGGTCAGAAATTAACCAGATGGATTCCTCCTAATATCAGAATTAGGAGTGTTGGTTAGTTGGGCGTGATTGCTGGCGAATCGCCTAGTTTGATATTATTTAGTGTTATTATATTATTAATCAGTGAGGTTCAATGGATCTCTAGTTTGGCGCCAACTGCAAAAATGCAGGTGATTGTGGGAATTTCCGGCATAAAACTGATGTATTCGTTTACATCATCTGACAATGATTTTGCTGACTCAAATATGAGTTCAGCAGAATCTTATCTCAATGCCAACTGCCATAAAAGATGATTGTGGAATTTTCTGGTGGAAAGCTGGAGTATTACTTATCAAATTTTCTGATTATTAATTTGCTGCCTAATTTGGAGTACTGGCAACTTATGCCCAAGATGCTCAAAGTATTTATTATAGTAGAATTTATATATGGCTGACTGGTGACTCATGCCGAGGATGAGTTGACCTAATATTTGGTGATTGGGATGAGTGGAATAGGAGAAGATCACTACCATGAATTACTGCAATACCATGAATTACTGCACTTGTTGAGGTTCTGTTTCTTTGGACGAGGGGTTTTCATAGGCGCAGTAGCCTAGAGTATAATACTTGTTCTTCTCCCCAAGTAAAGATCTCTCTTTCGACCATCTTTTATCTATTTGAAGTAGAGAGGCCACTAAAGTGAATAGGGGTGGGACTGGAGATCCCCAAAGTAGGCGTGAGGTGACACGCCTGGAGTGGCCGATGCTGCCATCTCCCATACCTCATCCCTATGAGGAACTGGTGGGAACCTGTCCAACTGGCCACCAATGATGATGTGCTAACTGACTGTCAGCCCTGCGGCGTGCAGCTCAGGAGTGCCATAGATGCCCAGGATGGGGGAGGGACTCGCCATGGAACACCCAAGATAGTCCATGGGGCTAAGACGAAGTTGTTGGTCTGCTGGGTTGGTGGGTTGGACATGGACTTGTAAGGGGTTGGTACGCCTATGAAGGCGAAACAACAAAGGTCAGCTAGTCTCCATACTGGTTGGTCTGGCACACTAGTGGATCCCACTGATCGAAAAAGCGATTTTCCAACAAGCCTGTCACTTCTAAAGCAAATGTCAAAGCCATTAGACTTCCAACGCCTCCCCCAAAAGTTGGGTCAGCTATGATGCTCCCTTCAAAAGTCAAAAGGGTAGATGAGTGCAAAAAGCCCTCCCCTATGAGGAGATTAAGTCAGTTTCTCAGTCCTCTATTAGTAACTTGTTGAGGTGCACTGACAATCCCTCTGATGTTGATTTTGAAGGGGGTGGTGAAAACTCAGGCTATTATGCCTTGGGAGCCCCAATGTAAGTGCAGATTCTGGATATGTTAAGACCTGAAAGAATTGATATAGCCATGATACCACGATAAAATATCTTCAACAGGTGTTGAAGTTTTCAGCGTTGATCAATACCGCTAGTGAAGCTGACCAGCTTATTGGTACAGTGATCTGATCTACCCAGAAGGTTCATACCCTCCAGTCTATTAAAGATATTTACCCTGAGATAGCTCAACGTCTTGCCTCCACTCTCCATTTGAAGTAAGTTCTTGCCCTCCCCCTACTTTTGGTAGCACGATAACTAGGGTAGAGGTTTTCATCAATAAGGTGCGCGTTCTAGACATCCTTAATATGGGTGCTCTAGTGAGCGCGGACTCTTCAAAGCTCATCAACAAAGTTAGTTGGCGCCTGATCTGGATTGTTTGCAAAAGTTCAGAACTGTGGGGCCAAACAACACGTGAGCTATTGGAGCTACTCTTCTCTGCCCATAAAAATTGGGAAACTCCTACTGTCTGACACCGCTGTGGCATTAAACAATAATGCATACGACCTACTCATTGGCACTCAATTCATGGTTAAGTTAGAAGAAATTATTGGTATGAAACAGGAATTTCTCTCACTTCTAAATTACGAAGTTCCCCTAGTCTTTACCAATGATGAGCTCAAGAAAAAGGAATACACCTTCATCATTAAGTACCCTTCCTCCACCTCTCTCTTACTTAATCACGTCGGGCAGAAACACAAAAAAGCTGCATGGCTTCTTGGATGCTTCATAGGGCATTCCATTGTATGCGTCAGAGGAGGTAGTAGTCATAGCGGGTGAACAAAATATGATAGACACCAAAATTACTATGCAAATCCCCTGCAACTGCCTTCTGAACTTATCAAACGTTGATAAATAGGTCCTTTAGAACTTTGAGTGTTGTCAGGTATCCTAGATCCTGCCTACCAGAGACCTATTGATCTTCTGCTGGGGAATCTCACTAACAAGGACATGGTTGTAAAGAAGCATCAGGAGTTTGAAAAAGCCCTGAAAATTCCAATTAGGACATACAACAAGTCCATTATATTGGGTCTATGCTAGTTAAGGGACTAACTATTGGCAAAATGATATGCACTTTGCCCATAGTTAAAATTTTCGATAATCTAACTCCTGCAGAGCTTAATAAAGTTCCCTTCTTACTGGAGTCTTATAGTGAGATTTTCGCCAAAACTTATACTGACTATGGTCATAAGAAGGGCTGAGCTCCACCATTGATATGGTGATGCCAAGCCTATTTGATCCAGGCCTTATTGGAAATCAAAAGTTGAGGAGCTCCAGATGAGGACGGAGTTTAAACAGTTACTGGAAGTGGGGCTACAGGTGCCTTCTTAAAGCCCTTGGTTATCTCCACTATTGATCATAAAAAATAAGAATGGTGGGCATCAGTTAGTTATGGACTACTGCAAACTGAATAACCTCACCAAGAAGGAAAGCTACCCAATCCCCAAAATTGACGACGCTCTGGACCAACTCTCTGGGTACAAGTTCTTTTCCGCCATGGACTTGGCTGGTGGATATTGGCATATGGACCTTTCTCCGCAAGCCCAGTAAAAATGTGTGCTTATCTGCAGTGAGGGTCTCTTATACCCCATCTGG
Organism: Massospora cicadina; assembly: GCA_022478985.1. Lineage (NCBI taxonomy): Eukaryota > Fungi > Entomophthoromycota > Entomophthoromycetes > Entomophthorales > Entomophthoraceae > Massospora > Massospora cicadina. The sequence goes on from JAKSZP010001801.1 coordinate 18,359, forward strand.
CTACCAAAAGGGTTGTGCAATGCACCCGCAACTTTCCAGCGAGCCATGGACCACATCTTGCAGGATCTGTGGCTTAGTTGCTTAAATTTCTACCTTGACTATATTACCATATTCTCCTAAACATTCAATGAACACCTTTCACACTTGAAGGAAGTTTTCCAACTCCTGCGGGCCTCTTACATTAGATGAAGCCCTCAAAAGTACATTTTTCCATAATAAGTTGGATTTCCTGGGCCACTCTATCTCCTCAGATGGGATTCAGCCTCTCCATGATAAGGTTGAGGCGATATCCAAAATGACGGCACCCAAAACCCTTCGCAATTTTTAGGTGTTCTTGGGCATGATGGGGTACTACCATCAATTCATCTCCAAGTTCGCTCAGCTCAGTGAGCCCCTCATAAGCCTTTTAGCTAAGAACACCCCTTTCCATTGGGGAGCGTAACAACAGTTTGCTTTGAAATGCTGAAATAGCTGCTGCAGCGGCGGCCAATCCTACGCCACCATGACTATATAAACCCTTCATGATGTTTACTGATGCCTCTGACTACGCAGTTGGAGCTATCATGGCTCAACTGGATGACCATGAGGGTGATCATCCCTTTTGATACTTCAGCAAGATGTTTTCTAAGGTAGAACGCAGCTATAGTTTCTCTGAAAAGGAGTGCTTTACCATTTTGCTCACTGTTATATATTACTGCCCTTTTTAAATGGTACCTCGTTTAAAATAGTTTATGACCACGCCTCTTTAAAGTAGTTACAGAATATGAAAGATCCCACTGAGCGGTTGACACGATGGGATTTGAAGCTCCAGCACTATGATATGACCATTGAGCACTGAGTCAGGATGAGCCACATGAATGTCAATGGGTTGACTCAGCTGCCCATCCTTCACTTAATAATAGTGAAGCAGAGAGGCTACATGACCTTCTAATAACCCCTAACGCTTGGGAGGATGAGGATGATCCCATCCGGAAGATGCTAGTTTGACACTCCCATAACACTAAGGTGGTTGATGGGAAGCTATACAAGAAAGTAGGGGTGAACTAATTTCCCTACCTCCTACCATATGAGCGATTACCTGTCATTATGGAGTCTTATGCTATCCTGGGGCTTAGTGGAGTGCAAAAACCTATGAGTTGGTGAAAGAACACGACTACTGGGAGGGAATTATCGAGACCATCATTGAAGTCCTAGATGCCTGTCTGACATGTAAAAAGCAATCCAGCTTCAAAACCAGGTATCAATATCACCCTACCACTCCGCAACAGCCTTTCCACACAATAAGTCTAGATGTGGTTGGCCCTTTACCCCAAACTACAGGTGGAAATCGATATATTTTTGTAGGGATAGATCTCTTTACCAAATGGGTCGAGGCTGTGTCTCTTCCATATCAGAAGGACAAAGCCACTTCTACTTTCCTCCATCAGTATACCTTTTCTTGACATGATGCCCCAAAGTTTTGCTCTGTGATAATTGTAGAATTATCACCTCATGATTGGTGAAGGTCCTCGCTACTTTCATGGGCACACAACAGCTCTTTTGTGCATCCTACAACCCCTTGACCAATGGCAACATGGAAAGAGCCGATAGATCCTAGCCTCTATATTACAAAAAAATGGCCACTTCAGACCCGTTCACTGGGATCTGTACTTACTAAGTGCCCTCATGGCCTACCAGATCAGTTACCACTGGATTCTTAAGATGTCTCCATTCCGCTTATTGTATGAACGGGAATATGGGCTCCAGTTAAATTAGCCAAATATATTTTACTGATCAAACTGATCCTGAGCAAGCCATGAAGAAGTTGACCCATAAAATCATTCAGTTACAATCAGAGGCTATGACTAATGTGTCCAAAACTGTCAAAAAAGAGGGTTAAGACGCTAATAAGCTCTGGCCCCCTCTTCCTTCCTTCCAAGTATATGACTTTGTGCTTTACTACCACAATTGTATCACCCCTAGAAGGAGGAAACTTGGTTCTATTTGAGAAGTACCTTTTGTAGTGACTTACAAGAGAGGGGAGGGGTACTCCATAAAATCCCTTGCTACAGGAGTTACTATCAACCAAGCTCATAGCAAATTCTTATAGCCTTATTTTCCCCCAAATACTCTTGAAGGGGGTGATGTCAGACAATTACAAGTCTGATGTATAAAAAAGAGTGGTTCAGAGGTAGATGATGAAAAGATCGTCCAAAAGACCCTGGTCAATTCCTGGTGGAATCCCTCTAATCAGGGTAACACTTTTACTAGTAATTATCAGGAAAATACCATGAGTTTGGGTAGTCGAATTGCGCTGATTATGCAGTAAATTTAGGGGAGTCCATTGGAGGCTCCTCCCCAGGCCACATCTAGTTTGGTACAATCTACCCCACAAAGACTGACCCCTTTTATAGGTTTGGAGGGGGTTCAGCAAGGTGAAAATATTTTTCCATCTTCTGATTGGTCTAAATTTATAAAACTATGGCTCACAGCTTCATCTTCCTGGCTGTCACTTCCCCATCTGCCCTTGCATTGAAGCGAGGCGAGCCTTGACTGATCTGATAGGTCAATTTCAATATACCCTAATTTGGACATTACTAAGCAATCCAAACTTTGAGCCTTGATATTTAAATATTAGCATCAACTTATTATAAGGGTTTTCTTCTTGACCCTCTTATTACAGCTAATGTAGCCCTATAAAAATCAATCATTTTATCTTAGTTGAGGTTTATATATTTTTAATAATAAAGTGGTTGATAACCCCCTATTTTTATCCCACAGTTGAGAACCAACTCAACTGCAATTAATTGTTAGATTTTGGTCGAAATGCACCTGAAAGCATAAGCAAAAGCCTAAAATCCAACAACCCATACGATGACCTGTCATACTTAATTGAAGGCAAAGCAGATCTTCTTTGAGAGTTCAGGAGTGACTTAACCCTATCCAACCAGAAGCAGATATTATGCCAATAAGCCTCAATTAGGGATAATCTGTTAATAAATTCACCTAGTGGTTTTGCCTTGAGGCCCAAACGTTGGTTGCCAGAAATTGTCTCACAATATATGATTTCATTACCACCTTCCTACCACATTTAAAACATGCCTAACATTCAGCTTTATCTCAAGGTGGTAAAACCCAACCTTACATCTCTTCTGCATACTAAGTAAGCATTATGGAGATTCCTTCGAGTTGTTTAAGATTACTGGACTCTCCCATCCTAACAATAAGCATCAGTTGCAGGTATTCGTGGTAATTCTACAAATTTTACCATCCCCAAGTTATATTGCAACTATAGCAAGGAGACCAACCAGATTATAGGACAATGCCGCCAACTTAGCCAAAAGAAGGCATAAAAGATCAGTCAGCTTAGGGAAAGAGGCTCCTACTTCTGATGAAACTCAAGCCCCTCCCTCCTCCAGTTTGACGCCTAGCACTTCCAATTGCTTTGTTTTAGCTGCCCCACTGAAATCAGCGTACCCCTTTTCCTCCAAAGCAATAAAGATCTTCTGCCTTAACTTTTTTGTTGGCCAACTACTAATTTATAAGCATACAGTAAGCTTCTCTAGTGAGAGCCAGGCATTAGCTGACAAAACCTTAAAACTAATTGAAAATCCCCAAGCCTGCCATAGCAGATTTCTCTGCTAGATTTTCTATAATACATAACAATTGGCTTTTAGCTGTTAATTCATAATTCAAGTTTTCATTGATACAAGTGGAGGTATTCATTCATAAAGTTAGAGTCTTGTTTATAACTGATATCAGCTCACCGTTTAGCGTTATATTCTCCCTATTTTTACCAAAGATAAAAGTGCTCCTGACCCAAAATACAAAGCTGAATAAGGATGGCGGGAGCACAGACCACTAAAGCGATCAGAGTCTATTAATCTTTACCACTTTGGCTTGGTAAGCTTTTGATCCCCGCTCCTTCAATTTTTTTAGAAAATTAATATTGAACTGCTTAGTGGAGTCCAACTAATGCAAAAATTCAATTCCATAATTAATCATAAAGAAAATTTCTTTTCTCTTCTGAATTATTGGTTACCCTTTATACTTAATCTTCTAAAAAAACTAAGGGGCTTTGTTGGAAATTTGACTATGGGCTCTGCTAGTTGGCAGGCTAACCAGTATGAAGACTGGTCATCCCTTACTTTTTCACCTTAGGCGTCAGGGCTAGCAGCGCCAGCTAACCACTTGGAATGTCACCCGTGCCATTTGGGAATCCCTTTTAACCTAAACTCCAACCAACAAAATAAATAATAAACTTATAACAAAAGGTAGAATAGGCAAAGGGAGATATTTATTGAAGGGGAAGCGCCAGGTATTTATACTATAATACAAAAGGGCTACTGCGCCCACTGCTGACCTATCGCTCTTCCTCTGGTTCTTCCAGCCAACCACTTCTCTTCTTCTTCTTCTACATTATTCTCTTCCCTGGCGTCGACCTTCTCATTCTGTCCATCCCAATGTCCAAATTAGTTTTTGCTCATCCCTGGCCTTAAGTTGCCGGTGAGCTATATAAATAATTGTCCTAAATAAATGTCAAATTTGGATTTGATCTTTAAATTGATAATAATGTGCCGGAAACAACTTCAGTCACTCACTTAACTCAGAATATCTCAGCATCTCACTGACATCAATTCTCGTCTTATCTTGACAATAAATAAGGCACTGGAAACAACCTCAGCCACCTCAAACTCATAATTTTTGGATCCACTGACATTGAATAATTAGTTCAGGCAGTAAATTCATTGATGAACGAATAAAGTGAATACATCAGCTTTCTGCTGGAAATTCCCACAATGGTCCATGAATGGCAGTTGGCATTGAATCACTGATTCCGCTGACTGATACTGATTAGATCATCCTCAGCTACTAGTCGCCAGTAATCCTTATATTAATTCAGGGCCACCAATTGGCCCCATTCAAACCTAAATACCAAACTCAGCGGAATACTAATTTAGGCTCAACCCAAATTGGGGAGCAACTAACCAGTAATCATATGAAATCATACAAAATTTAGTCAAAAAAACCATTCCGCCAGGATTGTCCATATCATCCCAAATAACTCTAAATCATTGGAGGATTCCATCTGGTTAAAATCACAACAGGCTAAAGCTTTTCTTTCTAATAACAATCACTTTAATTACTACAATTCGATTTGAACAGCAAATTTAGATAATCACACACAGGAAAGATGGGCGACTTTAATAACAAAAATAATACAATATGGGCAAGCGTCACAGCAAGCGGTGCACTTAATGGTGCAACTAAGGGCAAGAAACGCCCTGGAGGGGGACCAGGAACCCAAGCCATAAAAAAATTGCAAACTCAGACACCGTCTGGGTTTATGGTATTTACTGTAAAGCACGCACAATACATGTACATTCAATTCAACCAACCTTTGTCAAAGGTGGAACACGTTATCAGACTCTTCCTTGGGGATGAGTCACCGACCCTGTGGGAGAAAACATGTGAGGCACATCCCTCACTTTTCCCTCACGCGGTGTACGTAGCCACCACCAACATGGGCTGCAGCTGGATCAATATTAGTTTCAAAACAGCCGATGAAGCTGATGCCGCAGCAAAAATCTTCATGGAAATTGCCCTCCCTGAGGGCAAAAAAATTGTGCGCACCGTGCGCACCAGATGGAACAAAGCGAAAAGTTTGTTCATCTCCTTTGACTTGCTCCCCACCAACCTTCCTTGTAAGGTAATTGAGGAGGAGCTCCGCAAAGGTCTTGTGGCCTACGGAGAAATCCAACAACTCAAATTACCGCAATTTTGCTTAATGCCCAACCTGTGCATGGGCAAAGCTATCGCTGTAATCAACCCCTTCCCAGAAGTGGAAGAGAATTTACCCAGAATTCCCCGTGCAGCAGAATTTACTTCACAGATGGGGGCCAATCAGCTGCATTCCAAGTTACACTGGAACGCGCACCACCCATTTGCAACCACTGTGGCTCACTGGGCCACAAGGAACATGCATGCCCTGTAAAAGAGGGCTTAATGGAAAATGATTTTTGTGAAGAAGCTATGGATGAAGATAATGAAAACTTCGCCAAAATGACTGATGGCCACCACCCATTCCGCTGGGGTGAAGATGGACTATACTCCATCGTGGACTCAGTTACAAGTAAACAGCATAAAGCAGCACAAAAAGCCCACAAGAGAGCAGCAGCTGAAGCGGCGGCACATGCAGAATCCGCCATTAACCACGGACAAATTCAGGAGGATATTTCAGATATTCACCAAACCAACCAATCAGAACAATATGCCCAGGTCAAAAATTTTCATAGTAACCAGACTGAGCCACAAAGCGTCATCAGTCATGCACATACTGAGGAACAATGCTACCGCAATTTGGGTGAAAATGCGGTGCACAATGCAATAAAGTTGAACCTCAAAAATATAAAATCCAATCAACAACCCACATCAAATCAACATGATACCTGTGCAGGAAAAGTTGATGCAAATGCAAAAAACTGAAATTCCCTTGAATCATTGGGTCAGATCAAGGGAACCAACAATGGCAGTGAAAGAGTTGGAGTACAGACGCAGAGCATAGCCAAAATGAGCCGCGGTGGGATAGGACCATAGGGTCCTCCCAACCGCTCCTGAGGCGCCATGGGCACCTCAGTGTAAATAGGGATGTTAAATATTGCGGGAGCCAGGGCTCATATGTCCTAAGCCAAAAAGCTGTCATTCCTGCAAAAACCTCTTGTAGACATCTTGGCCATCCAAGAAACCCACTGCCTACAAGGGGAAGAAGAATCTTGGTCAACCAGGGTCGCACCATCACAATCAGTAAGGACGTCTCACTGTGGGGTGATAGTCCAAAACAACAAAAAATTTAAAATTACAAATTCGTCATCACACTTGCATGGTCAAGTCCTGGTAGCAACAATCACATGCCAAGATGAAATAATTTCGTTAGCATGTATCTATGCACCGTGCACTGCAACTGAGAGAAAAAATTTTGAAAATTTTTACCCTCACCCTCCCACCAGATATCATCATGTTAGGCGATTTCAACTGCTAGGATAACTCTAGTACAGATTGATGGCCTAATCCCAGGGGATACCCAACCTGGACACATTGAATATCGCACAATGAAGGCATCTCTTGGCTTACAGGATGCTCTTCCCCCCAATTCACCAATCCTTCCCCATATGACAAGACCCAACATACGTGAGGGACTGCTCATATTGATGAGTCATATTGATCACATCCTCATCCCACAATCCCACCACTCAAGAATCTTCAAATTTACAACAAAAAAGATCAATTTTTCTGATCACTGATTAGTTACGGTGCAGTTAGCGCCAACCCAATCCCACACACAGGTGTCGCCTTGGAGAAAGCTTCACCCAAAAAATATAAGATTGCCTGAGATATCTGACTGGGTTGAAAACAAGGCTACAAACCCAGAATTCACAGCCCCATTCACTTCGAATCCCATCAGAACATGGGAAATTTTCAAAAAAGATTTAATCAACAAAACTGACATATTGCATCACACAAGTACACCTCGGACACAGCCACAATCAAGCGTACCTTGGCAGAACTAGACCACCTGGAAATAAATACTCTGAGATCTGGCTATAGCCCTAATTGGGGATGCAAATGGGCAGAAATTTCAGCCCAACTTAACAATCTCATCTTTGAACTCCAACACAGAATCAAAGTATCAAACAAAGGTAAGTTCATAAAGGAAGGCAAAACCTGTCTGACATACTTTTTCCGCCAATTCCACTCCCGTGGAAACCAGCCCATATGCACACAGGTCCATAAGACCAACAGCACTGTGGCAACTGACCCTGAGGAGGTCAAGGTGGAAGTACACCGCTATTAAACCGAATTATATTGCGATATGCCAGCAGATCCACAAAAAATTAAAGAATTTATTTAAATGCCAAGATACAAAGTACACTACCAAATTTACAATATACTATCCCTTATTACATGGGAGGAGCTTTGAGAAACAATTCGCGGTGCACCGTGTAGGAAATGCCCAGGGCCTGATGGGATACCCTACAAATTTTACAAAAAATATTTTCAACAAATTGCCCCCCTCCTATTGGCATCTATGAACCATAGTTTGTTGAAAACACGCTTATTACCAGGATGCCATAAATCCTACGTTATAACCTTGTATAAAGAGGGTGACAAGTTGGACCTGGCCAACTGGCGCCCAATTGCACTCTCCAACACTGACACAAAAATTCTAAAATAAAATTCTAACAAAAATTCTAGCAGCTAGATCAGGCGCAATTGCATCTGACGCCCTATCACCCAACCAGTTTGTTGTATACCAGGGCGTTCAATCTGGAACAACATACACCATGTTGCAAACATTTGCCAATCCAAAGCAACTGGTGCCCTGGTCTTCTTGGATCAGGAAAAGGCGTATGACCGTGTTAGCTGGCCATACCTAAAAGAATGTCTACATGCCTTCAAACTCCCACCAAGATTCATAAAATGGGCGATGCTCCTAACAGAATCTGCAACCATGGCTGTATGCGGCCCTGGATTCCTAACAAACAATATCAAACCACACAGAGGGCTCAAACAAGGGGACCCCCTCAGCCCACTGCTATACAATTTCAGCTTTGACCCGCTCCTATGAGTAACTGACTCACGTCTCATGAGGATAACCGCACAAGGACAACCAACATTCAAGATACTGGCCTTTGCAGATGACTGCGTAGCAGGTATAGCAAACAATGAAGATGCTTGACAGCTGGAACACACTCTAGAGGAATACACCAAGGTGAGCAATGCATCGCTCAACAAAAGGAAGACAGAAATCATCCTCTTAGGCAAATACACAAACAATTGGACCACAACATCAGAACCTCACACCAACACTCGAAGAAAACCCAATTATATTACCCTTTGCAACACCTCCCACCACCACTCCTGTCTGACACCTTGGAATCTGGCTAGAATCAGGGGGATATGCTAATGAGACAATGGAAAGTAACCTGTTACAACGGGTATCCAAACGCGTCACCTCCCTCAAGGGAAGATCCCCATGACTAACAGGACGAGTTACAGTTGCTAACTCGCTCATCCTCCCAATACTGTGGTACCAGGCCCATGCGATAGCCTTCTCACCTACCTTTATAACCTCAATTCGCGCGCTTATCCAGGGCTGGCTGTGGCCTGGCTCTCACCCTCCTATACGGATGGAAACACTATTTGGCCCACGCTCAAGCGGAGGCATGGGACTAATAGATTTTGAGAGTCATGCCAATCACATCCTAGGTACCTGGATAAAGGAAATCCTTTCTCCAGACCTCCTGCAACAACATTGGTCCAGAGCAGCCAGGACTAATTTTGCACAGGCGCTCAAATTAACCAACCCACATAGTCCACCCAGACTACTTTCATACCTTGCCAAGCACCCTAATGCAACGGGTCCGCATGGAACCTACCCTCATTTCAAACATATCCTCTGAACTATCTGCTTTATGAGATGGACCATAGAGAACATGGGTACTATACAGGGAAGGGGACGACCCAGCCCCCAGTTCAAATTATGAAACCCAGAAAACCTTCCCTAGAGAGATATGCTCGCAACAACCCCAAGCATAGTTATGATAGAATACCTAGATATGCTGGACATTCCCTATGATTTAACCACACAGAAAGCAATGTGGAAAATGTCACACCACCCACTCCTACAACTAAGGATAAGAGCAAACGCCTGGCGCTGTTTGAGAAGGACCTATGGGATGGCGGACTGCTCCAACTCCCTCCACAAAACATGTGCAGTATGTGGAGGGGAGGGATCCCTACATCACCGCCTAGAAACATGCCCCCAACCAAAGCTATATGGCAGAAAGTCACACGCCTGCTTAAGATCCAAAATGAACAGGAATTCTTGATATCAAAGAGCATCTTTGCGCTCCAGATTGAGTCACTGATCTCATCTACCCTCCGTTCCCTAATAATACCCATTGCAATGTGGACAATCCACACAATTGCATTAGATGCGTTCAAGGGCATGGTCCCAACCATTCATGGGGTTATTAACAGATTCCATGTCCACTTACTGGAGCACTTCCAAGCCTGGCTCTATGGATATATGAGACCAAGGCAAAAAGCGCTCATAGAATCATGGTTCCCACTCTAGTTCCTCCACACATACCCTTTCCTTCACACCTGCTCCATAGCAGGGGAAACCCCCTCAGAGTAGTGCACCAACCCCCATACCTGGCAGTCCCGCTGGCAACAGGGGTAACTTGAGTACCCTGGGGTGCCCAATTTTATATTTGTCAGTTATTTCCTTAGTTTTACGTATATTCAGTAATGTCCATCCCCTGGTCGACTTACCTCAGTTAAATAAAAAATCACGACAGGCTTAAAGAAGCATACTAGCCTCATCAAGTATAAAATCTCTATCTGTAAATATAGTAGCAAACACTGGGTTTAGAAATCTAATATGCTCTTGAAGCAGTGGATGCCAAGGATGGAATACCTCTGTATGACCCTCATCTCTTTAGTATACCCCTGTTTCCCAGGTTGTTGTGGACTGTGGAATCCAGGTCCACATACCCTCAAACCAAGTCTTCAAGATATGAAGACATCCCAATCCTTCCATCAAAGAGGCGCTGTTCTGCCCTTGGATTTTAGACCCCACATATGGAAATTATTTATATTTTATTAATAAATTTAATAAAATCATCTTCTCTAGGTTTGTCAGCACTCAGTATTCGCTTATGCAAAACTCTGTCCTATCAAACATATCATTGATGTAAGCAGTTTTGGCTCTTTACAAGATTTAGGGTTTGATCCCCCACCAAATATAACTATGGTCAAAGGTAAGATTGGGACAGCCTCACCTTAACAAATGCCAGGATGTTAAAGCCCTCCTTGATGAATATAAAATCTTCTCCTTAGGACCAAGTGACTATAAAAATGTCTGGAGTAATCCATCAAGTCAATACTGAATATTGTCCCCATCTAAATCTAGAGCTTCTCAGAAGTTTAAGGTCGAGGAGCTTTAAGTAGCTCTGGAGTTAAAACAACTATTAGAAGCAGGACTACTTGTACCTTCCAAAAGCCTTTGGGCTTCGCCACTCCTGTTAATTTGTAAAAAGTATTGCAGACATCGTGTTGTTATGGACTATCACCAACTAAATTCCATTACACAAAAGGTAATTATCCTCTACCTCATATAGAAGATTTCTATGCCTAATGTCCAATTCCCAATATTTTTTGGCAATGGATCTTTCATGTGGCTATTGGCAAAGTGATCTATCCCTGAAGATCAAAAAATGCGCCCTTATCTCTAGTGAATGTCTTATTAAGCTTACAAAGATGGTGAAGGGTCTATGTAATGCCCTTCCACCTTTGAAATGTGATGGATGGGCTATTGGGAGCTTTAAAACGCTTTTGATGTAAATCTACTTAATTATATAACTGTTTTCTCTCGAAATTTTACAACCCATTTACCAGACATGAAAGAGGATTTCCAAAAGTTATGACAATCTTATTTAAAGTTAAAGTCGTCCAAATGTTCATCCTTCCAAAGCAAGATAGATTTTTGGGATATAACTCTTTCGCTTCAATCAGTAAGTGATCAAACCTGGACTAACTAAAAAAGTTTTACTTTTACTGGCTTTCTCCTGCGCCAAACCCAGCCTATGTCGACTAGATCAACGCCTGCTGCCCCACATAGGATGCAGTGCTGCCTCCTGGAATTTATTACCATCACCAAAAAACCCATGGGCTGGCCCATCTAGCACTGTGAACACTTCCAGTTGTTACATCCCACCTCAGGACCTAGACCACCACATTTTACGCTCCCACACGGTGCTTGAAAGCCTACTGGTGCTTCCTCAGAGCAACCTGCATTTTGGCCTTCAGGTCGAGTATGGGGACCTCCTACTCAACGTGAGTGCGTCCATCATTAAGTTGGCCATGACGGTTTACAAACCCGCCAGATTTATAGATTTTCGCCCTTTAAAGGGGCATTTTGATCTTGGATTCTCTTCCAAAGCCCACGCTATGGCGTCAAAACAGCTGCCTTTAATATATAGAAATACACTGATCCTGACCATATGAACTCAAATGCAGAACGAGGCCACATTGGTGGTCCAGTTTGCCAGATTGCCAGCTTGCAATCTCACCTGTCCCCCAAAGTCTTCGCCACAAGCTCACGGAGGGCTTAACTGCCTATGGTGCTGACCCCGTTCTGAAATTCGTGGTTCCAAATGGCGCGATCATCTCTCTGTGCCTCACACGTTTGCTAGGATCCGCCCAATCTGTTGGGACACCAATCTCATGATACATCCATGCGCTGTTATAAGATCAGTTCCTTAAAATCCCTCTGGGCGCACAAAAAATGGCCAACTATCTGTCCCTTGTGCTTTTCTCTTGACCATTTAAAGTTTAAGTGCCAACGCTTTCTGCCAAAGCTGCTTTAGCACTCTTCCCTCTAGCGTAAGCTGCACTTCTTACTATACTATTTTTTGCTTTAGTATAGGTTCACTGTTGGGATTTTTGCCCACATTTCCAGCTTCCTAGGTTATCTGCTGGTTTGCTAGGTGATAAGTCCCGCTAGCAAATGAATTGTTTATTGGTTGACCTTAATTTTGGGTCAATAAAAGCTGGGGGATTGGGTAATTTGCCAGGTTTGAATCCGTCAAGGATTGATCTGTGCAAATGCTTAAGATCTAGTTAAACAGAGTTGCTGACGAAATTAGGGCATCTGATAGTTTATCGTTGATTAACTATCAGGTGTACCAATTGGGATTGATCAGGTTTCAACACCAACTGATTGGGAATTTTAGTCAGAAGTTATGAGACTAGTGATACCACCTGCAACTAGCAAATCATTTGGTTGGTTTGCGACCTTGCTATAATGGGTAAAATGTTTCAAACCTAAACAGGTAGCTAGCCAAATGCGGTTGGTTCACTGTGATTGAGCAGGAACGTTAGGGACACGTTTTCTAGCTCTTTCCATTTTCATGTCTCTAGGATGTCTAACAGAGGAATCCTTAGCTCAATGGATAATACCATCGCTAGAAGAGACTTTGTATGGTAATTAACAGTAATAGCTGCCATTTAAAGGCTGAGGCGCCAACTGAGGAGTTGAGCGCTGAATTCCCCCTATAAACATCTTAGTAATTTTATTAATAAAGCTGATAGATAAGTTTAGATCTTACATTTGTCTCACTCATCCTGGGGTTGATGCAGTTTATAGGAATTAATTGGAAAGGTTGACTGAGAACCTTGTAAAGCAAGTAGCCATGAAAGACATAGGCTTATGTCTCTAGTACCTTAAAGTGAGGAAAAAATCACCAGGATGTAAGAAGTAACCTGATTGAGGTGGTAATCAATTATAAAGAAGATTGGCGGATAACTGTTGTTCGATATTAGCACAACTTTAACTCTTGTATCAGTCCATTCCGTTTTTGTAGAAATGTACGTGATTGAGGGGAAATTAATTATAGATAAAAAACTACTGGCTAACTGTTGTCACATATTATTTTATTTAATTGGGGTAGGCTGACCATGAGATAGATGCTACCAGTATGAACTAGATAGACTTTTAGAAAGGTGGGAGGTAAGTAAGAGCTTTAGACACCCTATAGTAGACAAGCTACCCCTGTTGTCAGCCAGTACCGCCAGGTGTATGATAGTTGGATATCCTACTACAGGGGCCTTCCCCTATTATGGAACAGGTGTGAAGGAAGAGGTCCACATGTAGGAACCAGACTGGGAACCATGACTCAACGACTCTGGTGCTATGGCTTCATGTATCTATAGAGTCAGGCTTGGAAGTGTTCCAAAAAGGTGTAGGTGAAATCTTCTGACTGTCCCACGGATGGTCAGCACAGTTCCCTTGAATGCATCCAGCAACACTGTGTGTATGGTCCACAGTGCGATGGTGACAATGAGGAGTGGAGAGTAAGTGGTATAGGGAGTTCAAGGTGGAGCGCAATGAGGCTTTTAGAAATTGCCAGCTATTGGTTGTTGTGGGCTTTAAGCAGATGCGCAACTTCACGCCATATGGCTTTAGATGTGATGCATGTTTCAAGGCGGTGGTTTAGGGTTCCGCCCCTTCAACACACTGCGCATGTTGCATTAAGGGAATCAGAGAAGTCCGCTGTCCTGTAAGTTTGTCTGAGGCAGCGCCAGGTGCTTTCTCTTACCCTTGGCTCGAAGAGTGGATGATGTGCGAGCTTCCATATTGCCTTTTGTGCCATGAGGCCGTAATGGATGTCCAGGGCATCCAGGTAGTTGATTCTTGCAACAGCAGGGACCATATCGTGAATGTCCCTCTGGGTGGAGGCCAGGTTTAATTAGCCTGGGGCTTGCTCTGGGCCTTCCACTTCCATGACTAGTGCTTGTTATTGTGACCGTCCTTACTATGTGCCAGATGATGCATAAGAGGCGTTTGAAGTAAGGGGGATTCCATGTGGGCCCACTGCATTAAATTGGTTTGCAAGGTATGTAAGGAGGCTGGACGAGTTTTGGGCGCTAGCTAGTTTGAGTGCCTGTGAAAAGTTGGCCCTCGCTGCTCTAGACCAGTGTTGTTGAGAGAGGTCTGGTGCTAGGACTTCCTCTATCCAGGTGCCCAGTATGCGGTTGTCACGGTCCTCAAAGTTTATTAGTCCCATGACACCTCTTGAGCTTAAGCCAAAGAGCGTCTCCACCCGTACAGGTGGCCAGGATCAGGCCACAGCCATCCTTGGATTAGGGCGCGGACTGAGGATATAACGAGGATGAGAATGAGATTGCGTGGTCTGGGAACCACAGCATTGAGAGGATAAGGAATTGGCAGCTGTTACTCTCCATGTTCGTCCCAATGATCTGCCTTTAAGTGAGGAAATACAGTTAGACAGCCTCTGTAGTAGGTTTCTCTTAATTGTATCATTAACATATTCTCCTGTTTCCAGCCACATCTGAAGGTGGCGGATTGGGTTGGCTGAGGGGGTGTTGCAAAGGGTAGGATGATTGGGTTGCTGCTTTGTGAGGATCTGTATGGCTCAGGTTTTGTGGCCCAGTTGTTAGTGTACTTGCAAAGGAGAATGTTTTCTGTCTTCTTTTGTTGAGTGATGCGTTGCTCACATTGGAATACTCCTCCAGGGTGCGCTCCAACTGCTGTCATCTTCTTTGCTAGCTATGTCTGCCACACAGATTTCTAAAAAGGCCAGGATCTTAAATGGGGGTTGGCCTTGTGCAGTGATGCCTATGAAGCGTTATCCAGCAACTCAAAGGAGCTGATCTATGCTGAAGCTGTACAGCAATGGACTGAGGGGGTCCCCTTGCTTGAGCTCTCTGCGTGGTGTGATTGTGTCAGTTAGAAAGCCAGGGCCACAGACAGCCATGGATGCGGACTTGTTAGGAACATCTCCCAGTCTAAGAGCCTGGGTGGGAGTCTGAAGACGCTCAGGCATTTCTTCAGGTATGGCCAGATGACGCGGTCATATGCCTTTTCATGGCCTAGGAATACCAGGGCTCCAGTTGCTTTGGACTGGCAGATGTTGGCTCGGAGTGAATATTGTTCCAGATGTTTTCCGTATTATGAACCCAAACTGGTGGGAGACAGGATTCTAAAGGCTGTTTCTCCTAGTCTGGTAGCTAATATTTTAGTTAAAAGTTAGTATTTGTGCTAAAGATTGATATTGGGCACCAGTTGGATAGGTCCAGTTTGGCACCCATTTTAAACAGGGCTATGACATAGGAGTCCTGCCCACAAGGTAGGAGGCGGGTCTCCAACAAGCACTAATTCATTGATGCAAGAAGGAGGGGCATTTTGTTTGAAGTATAAATTTTTATAAAATTCGTAGGGTATTCCATCAAGCCCTGGGGATTTTTCTACTTGGTGCACCGCGGACTGTGTCCTAGAGCTCCCCTTGTGTAATTGAATCAATTAAATTGAGGTCCAGAAGTGTATTTTTGGATTCCGGCGTTGTGTATATTTTTTAGTATCTTGGGGTTTGGTTGGAGTATTGCAGTATAATTCTGTGTAATAACGGTATACTTCCGCCTTGACCTCTGCTGGGTCTGTTGCCACGGTGCTGTCCCTTTTTCAGACCTTTGTGAATGTAGGCTGGTTGCCGCGTGGGTGAAAATATGGAAGGTGTATGTCAAGCATGTTTTGCCTTCCTTTGTGAACTTACTTTTTTTGAAACTTTGATTCTATGATGATATTTGAATATAATGACGTTTAGGTGGGCAAATATTTCCGCCCCATTTACGCCCCACTTGGGGCTGTAACTGGACTTGGGATATTGAGCTTGAGGTGGTCCAGTTCCACCAGAGTGCGCTTTATTGTGGCTGTGTCAGCAGTGTACTTACAGGAGGCTATATGGTGAGCTATGTTGATTAATCTGACTTTGTATTTTCCCAGGTTATGATGGGGTCCAATACAAATAGGGTTGAAAATTTGGGGTACATGGTCTCCTTTTGCTTAGTTGGATAGTTCAGGCCATTTTATGTTGTCTGGGTGCATCTTTCTCCAGGTTGACGCCTGTGCAGGGTTGTGGGCTGGTGAAAGCTGCACAGAGATGAGTCAGAGGTCAGAGAAATCTATTTCTTGATCAAGAAGTTGGATAGGGTCAAGCAGTGAGATATCAGGGTGAGGATGAAGTTGATGCAGGTCACTGGGATTAGCTTTCCCTCGCACATGTTGGGGAGATTCATGTGGGAGAGGAGTGGTGACCTTGGTGGGGAGCATCAAACAGGCTGAGGGACGCCTTCAATTCACCGAATTCAATGTGCTTGGGTGGTACCCCCTAGGCTTAGGCCATCAGTCCGTGCTTATGTCAGCCCAGCACTTGAAGTACTCAGTAGAATTTTTTCTGGTGGGAGGGCGAGAGTTGGGATAGTTTTGAAGAATTGCCTCCTCTAAGCTGTGGTGTATGGTGCATAGATGCATGCTATCAAGATTTTGTCATCCTGACAAGATTGTTACTAGGATGCGGCCATGCAGGTAGGAGATTGAGTCTGCTTTTTAGTTTTTTATGATTATGGACAAACACCCCACAGTGGATGTCCATACCAATTAGGATGGTGAGACCCTGGCTGACCAGGTTCCCTCTTCCCCTGCAGAAAGTGTGTTTCTTGGATGGCCAAGATATCTACAGAGGGTTTCCGCAGGAAGTCCAGATTTTTGGCTTGGGACAATTAAGCCCTGGCTCCCACATGCTTAACATCACCATGGACACTGAGGTGCCCATGGCGCCTCATGAGCAGTTGGGAGGGCCATCCGGCCCTATCCTTTTGCATTATTTCTGTTATAGGCTCCTGGTGACTGGGCCAGTCCCACCTGTGCAGCTGTTTGATCCCGTACCCTTTGATGACTTTACGCAGGTCTTACCATTAAGTGGGTTTGAGTTGGTCTCATCCGCTCATGTCTCATGGTGATCCATTGTGGTGTGCTGGTTGCTCTCCATAGTTGCAGGGTTTGCACTTATGTATGTGCATCCCACCTGTTTGCTAATGATGGAGCTAAATTGTCTGGTTGAATTCAATTGATTGGTGTCATGTGGTGTTTCAGTCAAATTGTCAAGAGTTTTTTGTCTTGGGTCATCTTATCTGACTGGTTGGCTAAGGTAATTTCCTCCATGTCTTCCTAAATTTGGCTGGGGGTGATGGAGTAGGTCATAAGCAATGCTGCCATGGCCACAGCTTGTTTGTGGGCCTTCTGTGCCATTTTATGCACTTTAGGTGAGAATGGGTCTATGATAATGTACTACCCATCCTCTTCCTCAGAGGAAGGCATGGTTGGTGTTGATGATTTTAGCAAAGTCTTTGCTACCTTCGTCCATGGTACCAACACAGAATTGGGACCATCAGGCCCTCCTTCACGGGGCATGCATGAATCTTGTGCTTTAAGGCTCTGCAATGGTTGCAAATTGGCGGTGCGCTTTCCAATGTGGTGCAGAACACCTTTGAGACACCCCCATCTGGGAGGTGGAACACTGCTGTGCGTGGGATCTTTGTGAGGTCCTCAATCACCTCACGAAGCGAGTTGATCATGGCTATTGCCTTACCTGTGCACATAATTAGCATCAGGTGGAACCGCTGCAAGTTTAAATTGTTTGATCTTGCCATATATGGCGAGTCCAGCTTGGATCTCCTCCTCAATTATTTTTGGGGAAGGTTGGTTAAGAGTGATTTGAAAGAGATCAAAAGAGTTTTCGCTTTGTTCCATATGGTGCACATGGTGCACACAATTCATTTGCCCTCAGGGAGACAATTTCAATGCAGACCATTGTAACAGAATCTGCATCTTCTTTGGCATCAAATCCCAAGTCAATCCAGCCATGGTAGATTGTATGGGTGGTTATGTATACCGCATATAGGATTAGGGTGGCCTGTGCCTCGCCCACTTTATCACAAGGTTGGAGATTTGACTCTAATGTAAAGACAGATCCCGTGCTCTACTAGTAAGAGGGGATGAGGATACTGGAACTCGATATATATGTTTTATTTGGTTGTAAATTCCACAAACCCAGATGGTGTCTGGGTTTGTGATTTCTTAGTGGCACTGGTTTCTAGTCCCCCAGTGTGTTTCTTGCCCTTTGTTGCACCGTTCTACCTATTGCCTGATATGACTTTTGCCCAGTTTAAAATTGTTGTAATAATGTCACCCATCTCTCCTGTGTGATTATCAAAATATACTGTTTGAATGAATTTTTGGAACTAATGTGATTGTTACGGGAAAGAAAAGCAATCTGAAGTCACACATTAGCACTTCCCTGTTTTCTACAATGAGTCATTTTAATTTTTATTATCAATTTCTATAACCCTTTATATTTTATAATAAGTGATAAGATATATAAGATCAATATTAGTTTTAAGTTCTGTTCATCTTCAGTTAACTTATTTTTTGGTACACTAATTGTGGACTAGTTTGTGTTATACAGTGTAAGGATCAGATATCCTTGGAAGAAAAGCAGACCTTCAGCGTGTATCTCTGCTGACTCAGTGTGATGAGAACTGAGGTTGTGAATTTATGGATCTGGGAGTGGTTTAAGTTCAACTGGAATAGGGAAGAAGTCCTTAATTTTTCAAAAACAGTAATCCATGGATCATTCCAAGTTTAGCATTGGAACACATCTAATTTATTTATTCAACTATGGATAATATTTGTCATACTAATATTGCTCATATATATCTATAAAGCAAAACAAATTGTGCACATAATCAACCTATGTAATTTAACTTTGGGAACAATAATCAATGAAGCCAGACTTCAATAATTGGTATTTGTCAATATTCTGATATGACTGGACAATAAGCCCCAAAGAGCTGCAGTTGATTGGCAAAAATCCGCATAATATGGATGAATAATTACAAGTATTCAAGTGCCTTGAGATGAGGTGTTATTGGGTTATAACAGGTTATTATTGGATCGCCTACAAATAAGGTGATAAGGCGATGTTGACATTTGACAAATATATTTAGATCACCTCAAACTAAGGTGATGGAGAATTTAAGAATATCATACCAAAAATTAATGAGAATATGGCGGGACTGAATAGTCTAGTCCAAGGGAATGGTATCATCTGAAGTCGCTGATATATAAGCAACATGGGGCGATTGAAAGGGAGGATTGTTAGTAGTTTGGAGAGCATAACAGCAAGAAATTGCCTTATTATTAGAATAATAAAAGTGTTGTCAGGGTAATTGCTCTATATTTTATTGCTTTTTAAGTGTGTTTAGAGGACTGACAATCCTCACATCATCTGTCCATTGTTCAGTGGGGTTGACCTGTGTGACCCTTATGGCGTATCCTAACAGTATTACCAAAAATTATAACAGTATTTTTTCTAAAGGAGAGTAGCCACTGAACCAGTCTATAAACATCCTTTCTACCCCAACCTCAACTGTCACAGGTGCTGCTCCCACCACTGTGCCCACCCTAGGGTTGACTGCCAAACCCATCCCTGAGCAAATGGCTGCTCAAGTGCTAGAAGAATTGCCATGGTCTGCTGTGCATGGCCAATCAGCAGCTGCCACCCCAACTCCTGTCCTTGGCCCCGCGCTGAGCATGTCAAATCCTTTTGAGGCTCTCAAATGTATTGATGATGCATACTGCCCCTACAGATTAGTCCCAACTTTAAGTGATCAAATTCCTTCACCCAACCTCCTGATTCAACTCCTCGCCGCCATTTCCATCCTTTAAATGGATCCTCACTCAATATAAATCTTTATCAAAAGACTGTCAATGCAGCTTCTGCCCCCACTGACTCCCTCCTCTGCCAAGCCCTTCATATGGCAATTAAGCTAATTTGCGAGGGTTTTACTATACCTAACTTTACTTTGATTCTCCCATGGATGACAAATTAAAATTGAATAACTAGCATTATCAGATAGCCATGCATGCGTCAATGTGGCGAGATCTTTGCTCTATGACCTTAACTACCACCAAACATTCCAAAACATTAAATCCTTCACTTGTGTGCCCACCTTATCACCTTTGCTGAATTTCAACTCTCCCAATAGGTTAAGATGATTCAAACCGCTGGCCTCATTGATGAGGAACACCCCAACTCTTCCTCCTTCTGTCACACACTGATGATTCTCCCGCCCCCTTCTGTCTGCCTTTGCCCACCATCTGAAGCAGGCGCCAGACGAAAGTCCCTCTCCCCTCTTCCCCTTCTAGAATAAATGATTAGGTTAATGCCACGTCACCATTCTAGATTTTTTTTATCTTATCATCCCTTTATATAACACACTGTAAACAAAGATGCCTTAAGGACCCCTCTTGGGCTGGGCACCACTAGTACTAAAAAATAGATTTTTGGTCATAAGGTAAGTAAGAAAGGAATATCTCCAAGGGATGACAAAATCATAACCATCTCTAAAATGTCACCACCTAAGTCCCTTTAAGATGTACAGATCTTTCTGGGAATGGTTGGATGTTATCAGAAACTCTTTCCCTAATTTGAAGATACCTCAAAAGACTTAGCTTATCTATTAAAAAGGGATTTCTTTTCAATGGAAAATGAGCAGCATCAGTTCTTTGACTTATTGTAAGTAGCCATTTCTCAATATCCTGTGCTTATACATCCCAATTTCAATAAACACTTTCTAATATTCATGGATTCTAGTGATATAACTAAAGGTGCTATATTATCTCACTATGATAAGATCTAGTGAATCATCCTATAATGTATTATAGCAAAACTCTATCAAAAGCCAAACGCAACTACAGTGTTACTGAGCTTGAGTTTCTGGAAGTATTAATGCCATTAATCATTTCTGGCCCTACTTAAATAATGTACAATTTAACATAATTACCAATCATGCCTCATCGCAATGGCTCCAACAGATGAAGGTACTGATGGGAGATTGCCTAATGTGCGTTAAAGCTCTAAAACTACTCTTTCTCCATTACTCATTGATCCAGTAAAAACTTCAAAATTCTGGCTGTTTATCTCAGTTGCTATACAAACTTTAAATAACCTTGAGAAAGATCGACTCCATGAATTTCTATCTCATCCCACTTGGGAAAAATAAGTCCCTTAACATTTATAAAGAATTATAGGAAAGGTTGGCAAATACTCAGAACAAGAATTTTAAACCTATGAAAACTAGTATCACAGAAAAGGTAACCATATATCTGGCCATTAGCTTGTACAGATTTTATATTATAATAATACTTGCAAGTTAGATTTGGATAAATTCAAAAAGCTATTAGTAGCTCAAAACCCAAATACATTAAGAAAAGATTCTCCCATCAATTTAAAGTGAATTGAGTCATGCCTGGTATGTAAAAGTCAGGCTGGTCTCAATACCTGATCACAGCATCCAGTGGTACCACCATGTAAACCCTTTCATACAGTAGTATTATTGTTGCTTTTCCACTACCCTGAGCATCTAATGGTCATCAATTCCTTCTCTTGACTGTGAAACACTTAATAAAGTGGATTGTAGCCACATCTCGTTGTTTATTTGAGGTATGCCAAACAGGGGATGGCCATTACCAATGCTCAAATGAGCTAAAACTTAAAAATAAATAAAAAAAAAGTCAAAATGAGACAGACAGATCCTCTTGAACTGACGTTTAATTCAAACAAAACACACCAACCAAGTCTGAAGTGAAAACCGCTATACATCCATGGCAGTGGGTGAGGGGGATTGGGAGGCTCTTCTTCCTCATCTGCTGTGGACATATAGCGGCACAAAGCTGATAGCAATGGTGTGGGAGCATAATAGAAATAGGGTTAAGATAGCAAAGGGTGCTTGCAACTCAATGTGTGCGATGAGGAGGATGGCAATATAGTCTGTAAAAGCTTTTTTCCGCCTCAAGGCGTACTTTAGGTGGGGTGGCGATGGTTGCAATGTTGTTGCGGGTAATGCGGGTTTTTGGGCTGAACTTTGCAACTGCCGCAACTTTTTGAACTGCTTGATTTTCCACCTGATAGTATCAAAGATGGTCTTTTTTATGTTTTGAAATTATGGTACTAGATAGGATAGAAGGTGGCAAGCCCGTAGCTAGTAATGCAACTGATTTTGCAATGGTTTTAAAGGTTGGGCAACATTCTGGGAGGGCAACTGCCTCTTCAGCTAGTTGGTGGTCACTTTTGAATGGGGTGGCATCAGGGCGAGGCACATAATGGCGCTTTGGAAATTGGGCCGCATATTCAGTATTGAGGTACATTTTACATGAAGGAGGCCCAGACCATTCAACTTCAGGGATAAACTCACCAATTTCTTCAACTTCAACCAAGTAATTCCATGGATTTTGGTTGAATTTGATTGGGTTATTTGCATATGAGTGATCTGTGGCGGGTGTCTGGGAGGATATTTTAGAATTTACTGTATTCTATTCTGAATCCTTATTGGTGGGTTCAGGAGAAGAGGTTTGATGAGGTAATTTTTTTTTTTTTTAATTCAGTGGTTGCTGTGGCTACCACTTTGGGGGAGGGGGAAGGATAGTGCCCCATTCAAAAAGGTAATTGGATCAGCTATGGTATCCTCATGTGAAAAGTTTAGTGTGGGTCCACAGCTCAAGTGATGAAGGGCAACGCCATTTTAAATAGTTGAGTTTAAAAACAGGTTGGGCAGATGGTGAGCCCTACATTTGCTTGGGCTCAGAAAGAATGGTCAGGGGAAGAAGGGATAATTGTATGAGGGGATATTGAGAGGGCTACTTCTGTTGATACTGGAAAAATATTTGCAAAGGCATGGGGGCCTGCGAGGCGGGTGACTCCATTAAGAACCACGAATTGTAGTATAGGATTGGAACCATATACCAAAAAATCCAGCAATAATCTCATTATGTAAAATTTTGGGTGGTATGTGGGTAGGGAGGCCCGCGAACTGAACCACAAGATTTGTATCAGTGGGCAGCCAGGTACAAGTAGTTGGGACGGGGGTACCCTGGAACACCTGAGGATGGTAGCTGTTACTGCAGCATCAGCTTCACTTGAAAAGCCGAGATTAAAAACCCCTTGAAGTGGTGGAAGTCAATGAAGCCTTCAGGATGCATAACAGTCTGGACTGATTTGATAATAGCTTTGTCTGAGTAGGGGAACAACTTACCATAATCAACCTGTAGGCCAAATTGCATTTTACTCCAGAGGAGCAAGAGGGGGCAACGTGGCACCGCTTAGGTTCAGTCAAGATGTAAGGCTAAGTCCTCAGGTGAGACATAGCGTCTTGAAGAATTTGGAAAGTGTTGTAAATTGGCAGATTGTTGAGATACGTTGTAAGGGGTTTTGCAAAGGTTTTAGCCCACTGAGCAATAGGACCAACAATATGAAAATCGTGGCCCTTGGAAACAACAAAATAAACTTAATTTAATAGATATAGAGCACTTGCTCCCACTACACTATTTTATTTAAAAATAAAACACAGTGGAATCTCCCTCTTTTTGCTCACTATATCCTATTAACAACCCTTCTTCTCTTCTTAATCTCCCATCTCGCTTGTATACAAAGGCTTCAGACAATACCACTCTCATAGCTTGGACTATTCTGTTCCACCAATTCTTCTCTTTTTGGCTTTTTATTCTTAAGTTCTCTATTGCCTAAATTGTAGGAGATTTAATTTGTATTAGTCAAATGTTGACATCACCATATTGCCTTATTTAGAGGCGATCCAATTTTTAAACCCATTATTTCCCAATATCGCCTTGCCTTGAGTGTCATGTGCACATGACATAATAGTGGGGACCAACCCCAAAGACAAGGCTAGGCGCCAGGAGGCCCAGAGGGAGAAGCTGCAGGCCCTTCTTGACCTGAGGCACACCCTGGACCAACGCTGGGTTTGGGCAAAATATGCCCAGGTTAAAACTAGTGGTGTGACAAATGCCCAGCCCCTGATGATGAGCCAGGCGTTAAAATGATTGGTCTACCAAATGAACGCGGACAGTTCAATTCAGTTTGTCAAGGAGAGGGGTTTTGAAACCTGTTCCATTTTCAAAATAACGCGCTTGGGTCAAATTCAACTTCAATTGATCACTCAAATGAAGTTGGTTTTTGCCTATTTGACCAATTTGGATGGCAGTATTGCCCTATTGGTGAGTCAGTGCTTGGGCCCACTGCAGCATAACCCCTATTCCCCCATTCGAGATTAAATACGTTTTCCCTGACCAACATTCCTTGTTGGTTGACTTCCCAAATAAACCTTTTCCCCGTTTATGTTATTTTTCAATTTTATGATATTCTAAACTCTCCTGTGCACAAACTTCTTCAAAGAGGTCTCACGCTCTGTTGCCCTTTCCATTACAAGTCATTGCATCTCTCACCTTGTGCACTGTTTGTTCGCCCAGGTTCCCTTCAACTTGGGTCGCTCAGCCCCTTTCAATATGTGCACCGCGTCGATTTTAATGGGGTTTTATCATAAAACTTGCCATTCTATGCCTAAGCTGTTATTGCTCCAGCACCCTCTTCTGGGCTCTACTGACTTTGGCCCTAACGGCTAGTTCCCTGGCATTGACCTTGTGCACCGTGCACTACCACGCTGGGAACAGGAGAGTTATAGACACTCTCCTTACATTGAGGCACCTGAATAATTATAACTGATATCATTTCAGCAGATTCTCCCAATTTGCCCTAAATGTCCCAAGATTATCGTCCAGTCATATCAGAATCGCAACATTAACCCCTCCTTGACTGGATAATAAGGCTCCTATTGCTTGTATGGTCAGAGGAACTTCGTGTGTACTCAGTTAATAATTCAACCACTTGCAGGGTCTTTGATGGTATATGAGTTGACCCCAGTTTTCTCTATAACTTCTAATGGACCAATACAAATACTGGCCATCTTGTGTTTCCACCCAAACCCATGTTGGTCATGGAAGAGAACCATATCGGCTTCTTTGAACTGTGCCAACCCACTACAATGTACCTGGTTGGCGGCTTGATTCCTGATCTCCTTGGCTAAACTGAAAGAATATGCTTCAGTTTGCAATTTGATCAGAGTGTTCGCAAGGTTAGTAAAATAGCGGTGGGGTTCCATTCCAAAGGTGTCTTCTACACACGAATAAAGTTACGCCAGAAGAGCTGGGTGTTGGCCATATAGTAGTGGAAAGAACTCTTCCCTGTGACATAATGGTAACTAATGTTATAGGCAAACATGACAGTGGAAAGAAGAGAACTCCAATCAGAAGGTCAATCCATTACTAATTTGTGTAGTATGTTCACCAAGGTTCTGTTTACCCGTTTGACCATTCCATTAGATTTGGGGTGGTATGGAGTCATCAGAACCCCATGGATACTTATAAGCTCATTCAGTTTGGGGAGGATGTGCAAGGTAAAGTTAGTTCCATTATCAGTGAGAACGAACTGAGGGCAGCCGTGTTGCTGAATAATGCATTCCATTATGAAGTTGGCCACTGTAACTGCCCCCAAATCCCATATTGCCCTCGCTTTGACCCACCAGGTCAAGTGGTTGATAGCTACCAGAATGTACTTACACAAGTTAGCTCCTGTTGGCAAGGGACCAATGACATCAAGGGAAACCCTATGCCAGGAAAAATGTGGTTTCACTACCCAATATGAAGTTTTATGGCGGAATGGCTTCTTCGCTTGGCACTGATGGCAACAGGAAATGGTTTTGAGCACATTGAAGTTCATGCCTTCCCAATAGTACTGAGGGTGCAACAACACCA
Source organism: Massospora cicadina (assembly GCA_022478985.1). NCBI lineage: Eukaryota > Fungi > Entomophthoromycota > Entomophthoromycetes > Entomophthorales > Entomophthoraceae > Massospora > Massospora cicadina. The sequence goes on from JAKSZP010001801.1 coordinate 44,427, forward strand.
TTGTCTTATGCACCCCATCATGTCCGACTGCCTTGTGAGCGCTCATAATAATTCTGGGTCATGCTGAGGGTCGCGGAAAATTCACAGTAGAATTGTCAATCTACTTATACAGTTCCCCATTCCGTTGGAAGGTATTTGTTCGCATTTCATTCAATGCTTTAATCACTTGGGGAGGTTCATTGTCATACTTTCCGCTGAGCATTTTATCAAACTTTATATCACTAAAATCTGCCATAACTGAATTTGTTGGCAATTGTGATAAGCAATCAGCGTTTTGGTGTTTTGCTCCTAATCAATGAAGTGTTTTAAAGTTGTAAGCTTGCAGCTTAAGAGCCCATCGGGCTAGCCGCCCCTCAGGCTCTCTCAAATTTTGCAACCAGTGCAACGATTCATGATCTGTTATGACCTTAAACTTTACTCTGTGCAAGTAGACTCAAAACTGCTTATATGCATAAATCACCGCTAAGCACTCCCACTTGGTTACAGTGTAATTTCGTTCATGGAAATTTAAGCTACGACTGCAGTACGCCATGGGGTGCTCCTCTCCCTCATTGTCCTTCTGAGACAGGACTGCCCCAACAGCAGAAAGCAATGCACCCATTTGCACTATAAATTCCTTATCAAAATTAGGGTAGCACAACGTGGGCACACTAATTAGCGCCGTTCAAAGTGTATCAAAGGAGCATTGGCGCCATTCCGTCCATTCTAATGTGACATCATTCTTTAGTAGCTCAAACAGTGGACCTCCAATGCAACTTAAATAGGGTATGAAGCATTAATAATAACTCATCATCCCCAAAAACACCTGAATGTCCCACTTACTAGCTGGCTTAGTCATCTTCTGGATAGCCTCCACCTTGGAGGGTTGGGGTCTTAGCCCAGTAGCATCCACCACAAAACTGAGGTACTCCAGTTGATCCTTAAAAAGTGGCATTTCTGGGGCTTGATTTTAGTATTGGCCTCAGCTAGTCAGCAAAATACCTTTTCCAAATGGGTAAGGTGTTCAGTGAACATGTAAGAGAAGATAATATCATTAAGATACATGAGTACAAATGACAGCTTCAGATCGCCCAGAATGGTGTCCATTGCTCGTTGGAATGTAGCTGGGGCATTACATAGCCCTTGCAGCATCTGAGTTGGTTAGAAAAACCCTTTGGATGTGATTACAGCACATTTTTCTTGTTCCGCTGCAGGCAACTCAATTTGCAGATAACTGGATATCAAGTCCATTGCTGAAAAATAGCGAGCTCTGCCTAACCAATCCAGCGCATCATCAATCCGTGGCAGAGGGTATGAGTCTTTTTTGGTGTTACTATTGAGCTTACAGTAGTCAATTACTACTCAATTAGTATCATCCTTTTTTTAACAATTAGGACAGGAGAAGCCCACGGACTCTTAGATGTTTTGAGCATTCCCTGCACTAGCAGCTAATTAATCTCCTTGGTGACGATTTCTTCAGCTGCCCTTGATCAGCGGATTGGCCGAGACCTGATGGGGGATGATCCCCAGTGTCCAGTTGATGAACAACCTGCCAAGCGCACCCTAAATCATGATCGTTGACAGTGAAAATATCTTTTTATATTTGAAATAAAGCTTTCTCCCAATCCTTCTGGTCTTCTGAGATACCCCATTAAATTCTCCTGTGATACAACTGCCATTACACTTAGATGCAGTTCAATGGGCAGACCAAATTCATCCAGAGACCCGAACTCATGTACCTGGTTGACCTCCCCAACCAGGTTCAAATGTAGATACGCTATAATCTGATACCGGCGGGTTTAAATTGGTGTTTTCTGAAGATTTGCTATCAATACCTTGATCTCCCCATGGGCTGGAAGTATGATGCCTGTAGCCACGTGGGGCTCAAGCCGCAATTGCTGATAAGGCCCAATTATCTCCCCTAGAGCCCAGCTGGCACTTCCACCTCTAACTCAGTGTCTACTATTACTTGATGTCCAGAGGAATATATATAGCTTCAGCTGCTCTAAGTGGTATCCTCTGATTTAATATATCTGATGGGAAGGGCCCAAGCTTTCCCTTTTTTGATGATATTGCACTGAAATCACCCCATTGCTGTAAGCAAGGTTGATTTATCACATATGCACTGAGCCCGTCGGCACTCTGCTGGAGGTAAAATAAATTGGGATCCATTGTCCCAAAATGGCTAGGGTCTCTTCCATCATGTCACTGACATCCCCATAGTGTCGCATAAAAGCAGTCCCAATCAACAGATTGTATTTGCTATTTAGTAATACTACCACCGGAGCCACAACAACAATGGATCCAAACTGCAAGGGAAGCATGTTATACGCTCCCTCAGAGACCGTGGTTTCTGCTCCAGTGGTCCCATACACCATCCGGTGGTCTATGTCAGGTTTTAAAGACAATTTCGCCACCAACTTGATGGAGACAATGTTAACAGGAGCGCCCATATCAATTATAGCTCATACTCAGGTTTTGGCTACCACAATGTCACAGTAAGTGCTTTTCTGAGTAAGATGAATGCCAGCTATTTACTACATGTACATTCAGCGGTTCACGTTTTCCCAAGAAACTTATAACACCCATGCCAACTTTAGGGTATCCTGTTATAATAGCGTCCACTGGAAAGGCGACCTCTAATCCTCTTAGAGACAATACATCTGCGAACGGTTCTAGCTGGTTTGATGGATATTGGTCAAACATTTGACAAGCGTGAGGCGTTAGTTGCTCTAGAAACCCTGTGTCAGCCGTTTCTTTGACTTGTGCTTGAGTCAGCACATTTAATCCCCCAAACGGCTGTTGGTAGAGGAATGTATCATCATACTGGGAGGCTTCTGCTGCAATCAATACAGTAGATTCAGGTGGGACGTATAAATTCAAGATAGCAGAAGAAGAGAGTCTCATCTCTACTCCACTCTTACTTTTCCCTGATAACTTTGATTCTGTTGTATAAAAGGGATTCGTTGATTGGGGCACCATCATCCCATGTGCCCAGTGCGACCACAATTATAACTTATTCCATAGGGCCTACGTCTGTGCTTAATATAAGTTGGTCCACTCAGAAGGTTATTCCAAAGATGATTGGCATAGCCAGACCTACATCAGTAGAATGCCTGCTGTCATTTAGCGTATTTAGGGCTGAAGCGTAGTTGGTCAGTAGCCACTTGGCAGTTATGGGACATATGTTGTACTGCAGTGAGTTACCTGGTGGAACCTTCACTGACTGGTTGATTCCCCCACATGATTAGGGTTGGCCATGGCGACATTATGAATCTGTTCATTATTGGATGGATGGTAAGTTACAGCTAAGCAATGTACAAACTGAACAAGTTAAAGAAGAGGTACATTGTCCTCCAACAATGGGGCCATGACATTGTAAAGCTTGGGGTATAGCTTCACCGCAGAGGACATTGCGATGAATACATCAGCTTCAGATAAAATCCTTGCCCCAATCAACACATGAGCTTTTGTTGTAAATCGCTCAGCAAATGTGGTGAGGGTCTCATTTTTATGAAACCCAATGGTCAAGAACTCAGCCTTCTGCTGCGACATCTTTGCAGTTCCACTGAACAACTGCAGAACCATCTCCTTGACTTCTTGGTATGTTATGGAACTATCTGGAAGGTAACAAACAACTTGATCAGCACTTCTAACATCCAAGGTGGAGATTAACAGTTTCACCTTCCTCCGGTCTGAGGCTCCTTCAGTTGCAAACTCAAATCATCAAAAGGACCCATGAATATTTCCTTCATGATCAAATAGTGGCAGCTTATCACTGAAAACTTCCTGGAGCAGCTCATCTTGTCTTTTGAGCACAGTGTCCAGTACAAGTTTCAACTTCTCATATGCAACAGGCCCATCAAGTCGTGCAGATTTCTTATCAAAGCAACCTGGATGTGACATAGCAGGTGACTGAGATTTTATTATTTTTATAACTTGATCAAAAGGACCCCTATAGTGAGCACCCCTGTTGTAAATTGGCAGATTGTAGAGATACGTCGTAAGGGGTTTTGCACAGGTTTTAGCCCACTGAGCAATAGGACCAACAATATGATGATTGTGGCCCTTGGAAACAACGAAAGAAACTTAATTTAATAAATATAAAGCACTTTTTTTCCACTACACTATTTTATTTAATATAATAAAACACAGCGGATTCTCCCTTTTTTGCTCACTCTTTCTTATTAAAAACCCTTACTCTCTATTTAATCGCCCATCTCACTTATTTACAGAGGCTTCATATAATACCGCTCTCATAGCTTAGATTATTCTGTTCCACCAATTTTTCTCATTTTGGCTTGTTATTCTTTAGTTCTCTATCACCCAAATTGTAGGCAATTTAATTTGTATTCATCAAATTTTGACATCACCCTATTGCCTTAATTAGAGGCGATCAAATTATAAACCCTTTATTTCCCAATATTGCCTCATCTTGAGGCACTCAAATGATCATAACTGATATCATTTTGGCAGATTCTCCCAATCTGCCCTAACTGTCCTAAAATTATTGTCCAGTCATATCAGAATCGTGATAGAGGGCTATTTAAAGAAACTCAGTGAATTCTTTCTTGCTGGTGCTTTATACCTGCTGTATTCCAAAAAGTTTGTAATAATTATAAATATAAAGCTCTAAATTAAACTGAGTTTTAAAAATCCTATTAAGAGCGTGATAAAAAGGAAAAACAACCCTTTTTGATATCTGACCAATCAGTATTTAAACTGCAAAAAAATTGGGTGAATTTGAGGATGGGTTCAGAATACCTTAGATGCATTCCAAATTAGGAATATGGTATACTATCCTATCAGATTTTAAAAAAATTTGAGTTACTTTTTTGACATAAAGATGGGATGAGGTTTTGGGGCAGAATGTACCCATGCAGTAATATTTTGATGTTTTCACCCAATCATCACTTGATAAAATACTTTCGCCTTGAGGGGACCTCAGCCACTCCTATAAAAGGGGTTGGTCCCCACGTAGGTGCTTGGAAGGACCTGGTTGTGGATGGGGGAGTACCATTTGATGGTCGCCCCAGTGTCCATCACATGGTCAGAGTAATCTGAATGCTCAATTTTATGTTTATTGCCAGTGAAGGATTCAAAATGGTGTTATCCTGATTTTTGGAGTACCACCGAGAATTGGCCAGGGTCTTTTGGCTGGTATCCTTGATATCATTTTTATCATTATTTAAATCACTTTTAGATTCATCACAAACTTGTAAATGGCCAACAATACCTGTTTAGGCTGATTTCAACCTAAGACATTATTCCTCTGCAGCTGAGAGGGCAAATGTTCAACATCACTTACTCAATAATGTTGGGGTGAGAACAAGTTTGGAGGAAATGGCCATGTACTCAGTTGATGGTGATTCTTATAGCTAAAGACTTTATATAGTACTCATTGCCTCTTTTGTAGGTGATGATGAAGGGACTTTCCCATATTGATCCAAGCTTACCGCCTCTAGGGGTGATGCAGTTATGCTAGTATAATACCATGTCAGATACTTGGAAGGTAGGTAGGGTGTTTAGATCTTATTGGCACCCTGCCCTTATTTGGTCACTGGTTTTGCTAGATTGGTCATAGCCTCATTTTGGAGTTGGATGATGCGTTGAGCCAATCTTCTCATAACTTTCTCAGGTTCCTTAACTCTAGAAAAGAATTTATCTTTAGCTAAGAGGGCAGGTATGCCCAGTTCCCGCCCATACAAGACATGGAATGGGGACATTTTCAATACCTGGTGATAACTAATTCGTTAGGCTGTAATAGCACTAGGTAATAATTGATCCCAGTGAAGTGGATCAGAAGAGGCCATTTTTCATAGGATGGACACCAAGGTACCATTTGCTCTCTCCACAGTTCCGTTATTAGATGGATTATATGGAGCTGAGAAAAGTTGTTGGGCTCCCATGTATGTTGCCAGAGTTTTGATTACTCTGGAGGTGAAGTTCTTACCATTATCTCAGAGTAGTACTTGGGGACAGCCATGTAAAGATAAAAGTTTTAATGTAAAAAGGTGGCTGTAGCCTTGGACGATTGAGCAGGAAGAGCCACGGCTTTCATCCACTTAGTGAAATGATCAATAGCTACTATAATAAACTTGTTCCCACTAGTAGTTTGAGGAAGGGGACCTACTACATCCAAACTGATGGTGTGGAACGTTTGTTGAGGGGTAGTGGGTTGATACTGGTATCTAGTCTTGAAACTGGATTGCTTCTTAAACATAAGGCAAGGTTCCAAGACGTCAACGATAGATTCCATCATTCTATCCCAATAGTACCGATCCTTAATCCACTCATAAGCTTTCTTTTCCCTTCCATGCCCAAGGATGGAACGAGCTTCTAGGATAGCAGGTACGCATTCTGAGAGTTGAAGGTAAGGCAGCCATTTTGCCCCCACCTGATTATACAACTTCTAGTTCTCTACTTTCGTGTTATGGGAGTGCTGGGCTAGCATCTTCTAAATAGGTTCATTCTCATCCTTCCAGTCATTGGGGGTCATTAAGAAGTCATGTTGCCTCTCCACATCACTATTATGTAAGTGAAGGACCATTATCCAAGTCAACACATGAACATTCATGTGATGGGTTCCAGCATGGTGTTTGATCTTCATATCATAATGCTGGAGCTTTAGAGCCCAACAAGCTAACCGGCCAGTAGGATCTTTCATGTTCTGCAATCATTTTTTGGGATGTGTGGTCAGTAAACACAGTGAAGGTGGTAACATATAAGAAAAGGGCGGTAGTGCTTTACAGCTAACAGAACTGCCAGTCACTCTTTCTCTGTTACGCTGTATTTGCATTCTACCTTTGACAGCATCTTACTAAAAAAGAATATAGGATGATATACGCCGTTTTCATCCAATTGGGCTAAGATAGCCCCAATGGCATAGTCTGAGGCGTCAGTGAATAAAATGAAGGGTTTATTATAATCTGGGTGCCGTAGGATAGGGCGTTGTTGCAGAAGTTGCTTCAGCGTCTCAAAAGCGGCCTTCTGTTCCGCACCCCACTGAAAAGGAGTGTTTTTATCAATAGTCAGACAAGAGGCTCGCTGATCTGGACAAATATAGGGATGAACTGATTGTAATGCCCCATCATCCCTAGAAATACCTGAATATCCCTTAATTTTTAGGGGGAGGCATTTTTGAGATCGCTTCAGCCTTATCTTGGATTGGTTGAATTCCCTTTTGCGAAATGGAATGGCCAAGGAAATCCAGTTTCCTTTGGAAGAAGGTACACTTTAAAGGTCTCAACTTATTTTAGACTTACATAACCGTTGAAACACCTCCTTCAAGTGATCAATATGTTTGTTAAAGGTTTTTGAGAACACCGTGATGTCATCCAGGTAGACAATGACACAAGTTAACTTTAGGTCTTGCAAAATATGATCCATCGCATTCTGGAAAGATTCAGGTGCGTTGCAAAATCCTTGAGGTAATCGTGTGGGTTGGAAGAGACCCTCACTACAAATAAGAGCCTATTTCTCCTGATCCTGAGGAGAAAGGTCCATTTGCCAATATCCACTATCTAAGTCCATCGCAGAAAAGAAGTTGGATCTGGAGAGCTGGGCTAGGGCGCCATCAATGCAGGAGATAGGATAGCTATCCTTTATTGTGAGGTTGTTACTTTATAAAAGTCAATAACTATCCAATGACATCCGTTCTTTTTTATTAACAAGAGGGGGAAGACCAAGGGCTTTGGGAAGGAACTAATAACCCCACGTCAAGTAACTTCTGGAGCTCCGCCCTCATTTGTTGTTCTTCCACCTTTGACTTGCAATAAGGTTTGGACCTAATAGGACGGGCATCACCCACATCAATGGAGTGGCACCAGCCCTTCATGTGGCCATAGTCATTATCAGATTTAGAGGATATATCGCTATAGTCGTCTAATAAAGTATGAATATTTTTCAGCTCATCTGGGGTAATTCATCCAAAATATGGAATTTGGGCAAGGTACATAAAAATTTATCCGTTGTCAACCCCAAATCCGTCATTGAGCCAATGGAGTGAATTTGTTCAATGTCTCCATGGGGATTAAAACCCTCTGCTAATCTCCTGGTGTTTTATTATAATCATGTCCTTGCTGGTAAGGTTACCCAGCAGAATAGTGATAGGCCTCTGATAGGCTGGGTCTAATATCCTAGTTAATACCCGAAGCTCTAAGGGGCTAACGCCCTAAAGACTTATGAGGTGCAACAAGAAGTGGGGTGAGATTTGAAGAGTAATTTTTGTGTCCACAACTCGTTGTTTACCAGACTTAATCACAACTTCATCTGCCGCATAAAAAGGGATTCCATCCCTATCATCCACTGAATCAGGAAATCTTTTTGGTGTTGCACCCAGAGGTGAAATAATGCAAAATCATAGCGGAGAAGGGATATTCAACCAGGCAAGAGTATTTATGCTTGATGGGTTCTTTACTGGATAAGACTGAAGGAAGTTAGTTGAGTAATGAGAGGAAACATTGCTTCATGTTATTTTTTCCCTCATACTTAATCATAAACTGTGTACCTATGAGCATATCATAGGCGTTATTGTCCAAAGCCACTGCAGGGTCTGATAAGGTGAGCTTCCCAATATGAATAGGAAGGGAAGAATATGCACCAATGGCGCGGGTGTTGTTTGGGCCAGCAGTTCCAAACTCTTGTTGTAATCCAAATCACGCGCCAGCTTTATCTTTTTGATGAGCTTAGTAGAGATGACGTTAACCAGGGAGCCATTATCCAAGATAGCCATCACCAGGACTTTTTAAATAACCACTTAAACCTTGGTGAGTGTTCCCTAAAGTTTAGGAGACAAAGCCAAGACCTCCTTGATCTGGAAAGTGGAGGTTAATTTATGAGCAGACTTAAGGTATTTATCCAGGATGGATTTCATGGTATGAACCAGCTGAAGAGGTTGAATCAAGCCAGCCAAGAACTCATCACCACCTCTGGCAGTTCAATAACTAGGGCACCCTAATACTTTTTTGAGGTAGGTTTCCTCAGGTATGGTGGTTTCATCTACTCCTTCAGCGTTCAATTGATCAGGGACCTCAACTTCTACTGGAGCTCCCAATAAAATAGTATTCTACATCATCATCCCCCTCAGATTCATCCCCAAGGGTATTCTCCACCACTGGTAAAGCCATGATTGAGATAGGGGAGACGACCACAGAATATTTGATAGCCTTTTGGTGTGCATTTACCAGCTTAGCTGAATTGGAAAACACAACAGCTTTGGTAAGCTTGTGCGAAAGTATGGTATTAGCTACCTTACAAGGCTTTGAATTATAGGAGGGGGTGATATCAGTTGTGAATTGCACTGAGGAAGCAGGTTTCATTGGAGTAGGCACAGTTGTGCTCACCCTCAACTGTTCTACAGGTAAAAGCTCTTTAACAATTAGAACCGAAGATTCCACCTCAGCATCATGTATTTTTTCACAGGAATGAAAATCAACGACGTCTAACAGAACCTCCTTTTTGTCGCGGATGTTTTTGAAGTGTCATTTTACTGAAATAATATGCTAGACTATAGATGATTGAGAAGCTAACCCAGTTAACATGGCAGCGATATCATCATCCAGGGTTAACATGTTAGACGTTTCTAACCTTTGTGCAGCAAGGTAAAATCGCTTAGAATAAGCAACAGGTGTTTTGTTCTCATACATGATTAAGCGTATAAAGGCTTGTTTATCCCTGTTAAGGCTCTACTGTGAAACAAATTCAGCCAAAAGAGCCTCCTTCACCTCAGCCCAAGTGTGTGAAGGGTCCAAGTAAGGAACTATCATCTCTTGAGCTAGGCGGCTTTAACAGGGGAGGATGTGTTGAACTTTCTGTTTGTCAGTTGTCCCAACATGGCAGCTTCATAAACGTACAAAAAAGTAGCAATGTACCCTTCTCCAGGGATGTACTTGGCTGTAAAACGTGGTTTTGGTGGACACTGCTCAAGTTTATTGAGACGGGATAGAGCGCTGGTTAGATGATTTTTAAGAGCAACTATTCTGGTTTGCAAGGATCCCCTGTAGTGAGCACCATTTTGTAGGAACCCAGCCAATTCTTGCTCACTGGTGCTTTACACCTGCTGGATTCCTCAAAAGTTTGTATTAAATATAAATATAAAGCTCTAATAAAACTGGATTTTTTATAAATATTATTAAGAGCACAATAAAAAGGAAAAAACAACCCTTTTTGATATCCAACCAATCGATATTTAAACTGCATCAAAGATTGGGGGAATCTAAGGATATGTTTGGAATAGCTTAGATGCATTCCAAATTGGGAAATAAGGTATATAACCCTATCAGATCTTGGGAAATTTGAGTTACTATTTTGGAAAAACAACAGATGGGATGGGGTTTTGGGGCAGAATTTACCCATGCAGTAATGTTTTGATTTTTTTAACCAATCACCACTTTATAAGTTACTCTCACCTTGGGGACCTCCGCCACGCCTATAAAAGGGGTTAGTCCTCAAGTAGGTGCTTGGAAGGACCTGGTTGTGGCTGGGGGAGTACCATCCAATGGTCGCTCAGGGTCCATCACGTGGTTGGAGTAATCTGACTGCTACATTTTATGTTTATTGCCCATTAAGGATTCAAATTGGTGTTACCTCAAATTGTTGGGTTCCACAGAGAATCAGCCAGGGTCTTTTGGCCAATATACTCTATAACACTGTTAGCTTTATTTAAATCACTTTTAGGTTCATTGCAAACTCATAAATGGCCGACATTTCCCCATTTAGGCTGATTTCAAACCAAGACATTCTTCCTCTGCAGCTGAGAGGGAAAATGTCTGAAAGGCTAGCTGAGCCAGCCCATGCACGTTTTGGCAATGGCCAAAAAACGTTAGGAGGTGGCGCACCATTGCCTCACATGGGGACACCATGCATCAATTGCATTGACACAGGTAATGTGAATAGGGCAACAATGAGTGGAGCTGTTTTTACTAACTTTCAATCTACAATTTAAACAAAAGTGGGCAAATTGAGAGAGATCCCTAAGATCCTATTCTTTTTTTCTAGTAAAAACTATCTATTATCATCTAAATTTATTAACAACATCAAGTTAAGATTTATTATTTTTTTATTTGATTTATATTGAAGCCATTATTTTGATTCAAGTATAATCTATCTGTTATCATCTGAATTTATTTTATTTTATTTATTCAAGGGTAGCAACCAGGGGACGGACATTACCAAAATATCATCTGAACTTATTAATTCATCAAAGTAGGGTTGATTAATTTTTCTTGATCTACTAAAAATTAACTTTGAATTTAGCGTCACTAATAATAGTGATATAATTGGCAACTAATTTTATTACACTGAGTTTCTCATAGGTTTTTGTATACTAAATAATCCAGCTATTATAAATGATTTATCTAATTTTATGATAGTACAGCTTTTGTGCTTTTATTTATTGTAACAATCACTTTAGTTACTACAATTCAATTCAAACAGCAAATTTGGATAATCACACACAGGAAAGATGGGCGACTTTAATAACAAAAATAATACAACATGGGCGAGCGTTGCAGCAAGCGGTGCGCTTAATGGTGCAACTAAGGGCAAGAAACGCCCTGGAAGGGGACCAGGAATCCAAGCCATGAAAAAATTGCAAACTCAGACACCATCTGGGTTTATGGTATTTACTGTAAAGCACGCGCAATACATGTACATATAATTCAACCAACCTTTGTCAAAGGTGGAACATGGGATCAGACTCTTCCTTGGGGATGAGTCACTGACCCTGTGGGAGAAAACATGTGAGGCACAGCCCTCACTTTTCCCTCACGCGGTGTACATAGCCACCAACAACATGGGCTGCAGCTGGATCAATATTGGTTTTGAAACAGCTGATGAAGCTGATGCCGCAGCAAAAATCTGCGTGGAGATTGCCCTCCTGAGGGCAGAAAAATTGTGTGCACTGCGCGCACCAGATGGAACAAAGCAAAAACTTTGTTCATCTCCTTTGACTCGCTTCCCACCAACCTTCCTCATAAGGTAATCGAGGAGGAGCTCTGCAAAGGTCTTGTGGCCTACGGAGAAATCCAACAACTCAAATCACAGCAATTTCGCTTAATGCCCAACCTGTGCACGGGCAAAGCTATTGCTGTAATCAACCCCTTCCCAGAAGTGGAAGAGGATTTATCCAGAATTCCCCATGCAGCAGAATTTACTTCACAGATGGGGGCCAATCAGCTGCATTCTGAGTTACACCAGAATGCGCACCACCCATTTACAACCACTGTGGCTCACTGGGCCACAAGGAATATGCATGCCCTGTAAAAGAGGGATTAATGGAAAATGATTTTTGTGAAGAAGCTATGGATAAAGATAATGAAAACTTCGCCAAAATGACTGATGGCCACCACCCATTCCGCTGGGGTGAAGATGGACTATACTCCATCGTGGACCCAGTTACAAGTAAACAGCGTAAAGCAGCACAAAAAGCCCGCAAGAGAGCAGCGGCTGAAGTGGCGGCACACGTGGAATCCACCATTAACCATGGACAAATTCAGGAGGATATTTCAGATATTCACCAAACCAACCAATCAGAACAATATGCTCAGGTAGAAAATTTTCACAGTAACCATAATGAGCCACAAAGCGTCATCAGTCATGCACATACTGAGAAACAATGCAACCAAAATTTGGGTGAAAATGCGGTGCACAATGCAACAAAGTTGAACCTCAAAAATATAAAATCCAATCAACAACCCACATCAAATCAACATGAGACCTGTGCAGGAAAAGTTGATGCATATGCAAAAAAACTGAAATTCCCTTGAATCATTGGGTCAGATCAAGGGAACCAACAATGGCAGTGAAAGAGTTGGAGTACAGACGCAGAGCATAGCCAAAATGAGCCGCGATGGGATAGGACCAGAGGGTCCTCCCAACTGCTCCTGAGGCGCCACGGGCACCTCAGTGTCAATAGGGACGTTAAATATTGTGGGAGCCATGGCTCGTATGTCCCAAGCCAAAAAGCTGGCATTCCTGCAAAAACCTCTTGTAGACATCTTGGCCATCCAAGAAACCCACTGCCTACAAGGGGAAGAAGAATCCTGGTCAACCAGGGTCGCACCATCACAATCAGTATGGACGTCTCACTGTGGGGTGATAGTCCAAAACAACAAAAAATTTAAAATTACAAATTCGTCATCACACTTGCATGGTCAAGTCCTGGTAGCAACAATCACATGCCAAGATGAAATAATTTCGTTAGCATGTATCTACGCACTGTGCACTGCAACTGAAAGAAAAGAAAATTTGAAAAAATTTCTACCCTCACCCTCCCACCAGATATCATCATGTTAAGCGATTTCAACTGCTGGGATAACCCCAATACAGATCAATGGCCTAATCCCAGGGGATACCCACCTGGACACATTGAATATCACACAATGAAGGCATCTCTTGGCTTACAGGATGCTCTTCCTCCCAATTCACCAATCCTTCCCCATATGACAAGACCAAACATATATGAGGGACTGCTCATGTCGATGAGTCATATTGACCACATCCTCATCCCACAATCCCACAACTCAAGAATCTCCAAATTTACAACAAAAAAGATCAATTTTTCTGATCACCAATTAGTTATGGTGCAGTTAGCGCCAACCCAATCCCACACACAGGTGTTGCCTTGGAGAAAGCTTCACCCAAAAAATATAAGATTGCCTGAGATATCTGACTGGGTTGAAAACAAGGCTACAAACCCAGAATTCACAGCCCCATTCACTTCAAATCCCATCAGAACATGGGAAATTTTCAAAAAAGATTTAATCAACAAAACTGACATTTTGCATCACACAAGTACACCGTGGACACAGCCACAATCAAGCATACCTTGGCAGAACTAGACCACCTGGAAATAAATACTCTGAGATCTGGCTATAGCCCTAATTGTGGACGCAAATAGGCAGAAATTTCAGCCCAACTTAACAATCTCATCTTTGAACACCAACAAAGAATCAAAGTATCAAACAAAGGTAAGTTCATAAAGGAAGGCGAAACCTGTTTGACATACTTTTTCCACCAATTCCACTCCTGCGGAAACCAGCCCATGTGCACACAGGTCCATAAGACCAACAGCACCGTGGCAACTGACCCTGAGGAGGTCAAGGCGGAAGTACACCACTATCACACTGATTTATATCGCAAAATGCCAACAGATTCACAAAAAATTAAAGAATTTATTTAAACTGCCAAGATACAAAGTACACCACCAAATTACAATATACTATCCCTTATCACATGGGAGGAGCTTTGGGAAACAATTCGCGGTGCACCACGTAGGAAATTCCCAGGGCCTGATGGGATACCCTACAAATTTTACAAAAAATATACTCAACAAATCGCCCCCCTCCTATTGGCGTCAATGAACCAGAGTTTGTTGGAAACACGCCTATTACCAGGAGTCCATGAATCCTACGTTATAACCTTGTATAAAGAGGGTGACAAGTTGGACCTGGCCAACTGGCGCCCAATTGCACTCTCCAACACTGACACAAAAATTCTAACAAAAATTCTAGCAGCTAGATTAGGCGCAATTGCATCTGACGCCCTATCACCCAACCAGTTTGGGTTTATATCAGGGCGTTCAATCTGGAACAACATACACCCTGTTGCGAACATTTGCCAATCCAAAGCAACTGGTGCCCTGGTCTTCTTGGATCAGGAAAAGGCGTATGACCGTGTTAGCTGGCCATACCTAAAAGAATGTCTACATGCCTTCAAACTCCCACCAAGATTGATAAAATGGGCGATGCTTCTAACAAAATCTGCAACCATGGCTGTATGCGGCCCTGGATTCCTAACAAACAATATCAAACCACACAGAGGGCTCAAACAAGGGGATCCCCTCAGCCCACTGCTATACAATTTCAGCTTTGACACACTCCTCTGAGTAACTGACTCATGTCTCATGAGGATAACCGCACAAGGACAACCAACAGTCAAGATACTGGCCTTTGCAGATGACTGCGTAGCAGGTATAGCAAACAATGAAGATGCCTGACAGCTGGAACACACTATAGAGGAATACTCCAAGGTGAGCAATGCATCGCTCAACAAAAGGAAGACAGAAATCATCCACTTAGGCAAATACACAAACAATTGGACCACAACATCAGAACCTCACACCAACACTCGAAGAAAAAACCCAATTATATTACCCTTTGCAACACCTCCCACCACCACTCCTATCCGACACCTTGGAATCTGGCTAGAATCAGGGGGATATGCTAATGAGACAATGGAAAGTAACCTGTTACAACGGGTATCCAAACGCGTCGCCTCCCTCAAGGGAAGAACCCCAGTACTAACAGGATGAGTTACAGTTGCTAACTCGCTCATCCTCCCAATACTGTGGTACCAGGCCCATGCGATAGCCTTCTCACCTACCTTTATAACCTCAATTCGCGCGCTTATCCAGGGCTGGCTGTGGCCTGGCTCTCACCCTCCTATATGGATGGAAACACCATTTGGCCCACGCTCAAGCGGAGGCATGGGACTAATAGATTTTGAGAGCCACGCCAATCACATCCTAGGTACCTGGATAAAGGAAATCCTTGCTCCAGACCTCCTGCAACAACATTGGTCCAGAGCAGCAAGGACTAATTTTGCACAGGCGCTCAAATTAACCAACCCACATAGTCCACCCAGACTACTTTCATACCTTGCCAAGCACCCTAATGCAACGGGTCCGCATGGAACCTCCCCTCATTTCAAACATATCCTCTGAACTATCTGCTTTATGAGATGGACCATAGAGAACATGGGTACTATACAGGGAAGGGGACGACCCAGCCCCCAGTTCAAATTATGAAACCCAGAAAACCTTCCCTAGAGAGATATGCTCGCAACAACCCCAAGCATAGTTATGATAGAATACCTAGATATGCTGGACATTCCCTATGATTTAACCACACAGAAAGCAATGTGGAAAATGTCACACCACCCACTCCTACAACTAAGGATAAGAGCAAACGCCTGGCGCTGTTTGAGAAGGACCTATGGGATGGCGGACTGCTCCAACTCCCTCCACAAAACATGTGCAGTATGTGGAGGGGAGGGATCCCTACATCACCGCCTAGAAACATGCCCCCCAACCAAAGCTATATGGCAGAAAGTCACACGCCTGCTTAAGATCCAAAATGAACAGGAATTCTTGATATCAAAGAGCATCTTTGCGCTCCAGATTGAGTCACTGATCTCATCTACCCTCCGTTCCCTAATAATACCCATTGCAATGTGGACAATCCACACAATTGCATTAGATGCGTTCAAGGGCATGGTCCCAACCATTCATGGGGTTATTAACAGATTCCATGTCCACTTACTGGAGCACTTCCAAGCCTGGCTCTATGGATATATGAGACCAAGGCAAAAGCGCTCATAGAATCATGGTTCCCACTCTGGTTCCTCCACACAGACCCTTTCCTTCACACCTGCTCCATAGCAGGGGAAACCCCCTCAGAGTAGTGCACCAACCCCCATACCTGGCAGTCCCGCTGGCAACAGGGGTAACTTGAGTACCCTGGGGTGCCCAATTTTATATTTGTCAATTATTTCCTTAGTTTTATGTATATTTGGTAATGTCCGTCCCCCTGATCAGCTTACCTCAGTTAAATAAAACATCAGGATTAATCCTCAATAGTTTTAGGAGCTGTTAATTCACTTAGATTATTAATAATTGTTATTGAGGATGATCCCCAACACATCAAATTGGATCAACTCAAGTTAATGGGGAGCCTTATTTAACATTCACTAATAACTTAATGTTAATAAGTTGCAACCCTTAGCAAGAGGCTTCACCCAATAAATGGTGAGTCCCAATAATGATAGCTTTATCTGAACCTTAAGTAATCATAGACAAATTTGTTGTGACTAAGGATTTTAATCAATAGGGATTTGTTCATATTCTATTGGTGTACTGAAAGTTATGTGTTGTGATTTATTAGAAGCTTTTGGATTACTTAATATAATGTGAATATCAAAATTTACCTCTCTAAAGTCACCTACAAACCTTATTCCTTACTCCCTTTATTACCTACTTAAAACTAGCCTGTGTATCTCATTTTGAAATACCTGAAACTCATAAGAGATTATATTCTGCACCACTGAGAGTTCACAGGTAGGTTTATAGGTAATAGGTTTGACATATTGCTGAGGTACTTATGCTTAGCAGTTTAGGGTATATAAACTACTTTTAAGTGCATAGCTTAAACCTCTGCCAGTTGTTTTATACAATAACACAGCATCAACCCATACTAACCCTTTCAATGATTTTCAAAAAAATCCTTTGATTTTTGACCCTTAAATTTGGCACAAATTTCTTAGCCACTATTTACACTTTTTATACCTATTTGATCCCTGTCTGTAACATAAATACCTAGTAAATTTTGAAATTTAAAAATATAATTATTATGTCTTGGATACATATATGCATTTTTTAGATTTAATTACCCCCATTTTTGGATGCATATATGTGAAAAATTTATTGTAAGGGTTAAGTACCTATTGAGATATAGCTTATCATGGCTTCATGACATAATTAAGGGCACAGATCATGAGGATAAAGCTGGTCGTCAGGAGGCCAAAAAATTGTTATCTTGCAGGCCTCCCAGATCTTAACCTACCCTGGACCAACGCTGGGTACAAGTGAGATAAGCCTAGGTTAATCCTGGGATTGTGCGTGAAGCTTGGCTTGGCATTAGAGCCAGAATGTTAAAACAAATCAGCTACATTCTCAATCCTGATGGTTTGTTAAGGTTTCTTGAAAAACAGGGTTTCAAAACCCATTCAAATTTTAATATCACTAAATCAGGTTGAGTTCAGTTACAATCTATAATTCAAGTTTGGTCAATTTCAAATTATAGGACCCTGGCTGATGATAGCATGCACCTATTGATTTGCTTAAGATTAGCACCACTTCCTCCAATCAACAACTCAACCCCATTGTTTAAGTATGTTTCCATGAGACCAACTTCCTTGTTAGTCAACCTTTTAGAATGAAGGACCCATTAAGTTACATTTTTAAATATGGTTCCTTGGGCAAACCTGTGCCAAAACTCTTCAAGGAAGTCTCCATCAACGTTGGCCACTTTATTTTATCCAAATTAACTACAGTATCTGGTGCACCTTTGGGCTGCCCTGGTCCCCTCCAGATTGAGGCACCCAAGCACCTTAGCACCAACCTCCACTTGGTTATGGATCCCCATTTGGGGTCCAACCAGGTTCTGTTGTTTCTTTGTTATTTATAATTATACACTGTGTTGTACAACCTTGCCCTAGGTTGCTTTTTCTCTCACACCCTCTGCGGTGCCCTATTTCCAATCTTGCTAATGGCTAGCTCTCTGATGGTGTGGCTGTGAATCCCGCACCACCTCTCTGGGAATGAGAGTTACAGATACTCTATTGACATTAGTCAACTAACTCTTTTAATTTACATGCATCAGAATTATCTGTGTGGGGCTTTCTTTATGTGAAAACTGGGTGTTCTGGCCATTTTTCATGGCCACTATGGTGCTCACCACAGTTTTCTTGTTTGGTTTTGTATTGGTGCATCTCGTCATCATTCTTGCAACTACCAACTGGGAAGTGCCCAACCTTCCTGATTGTACTGGTGGACTCGGACTTTTTGTGATCCTTTTGTAACAATTCCCTGACTTTCCCCTAAGATTTACTCTGAAATTTAACAGGCTCTTGCTTCCCTCTCAGTGGAAGCTTCTTTTGTTAATAACATATTGTCCAATTCTCATACATCCTTTCATGTGGTAAATTTGCCATATCAGCTGTCTCAGAGGTGGCTGACTGGGTATTTGTGGTATTCTGCACACAACCGCTTTTGTGGAGATCAGTGGAGGGTTTGGAGAGTGTCCTGGAGCAACGCCATCTGGACATGTCATCCATCCACACTTTCTACAAGTTTTTCTCTGTGCCAAGCTGGCCGCCTGGTGAAATTATATTTGAATGAATTTTGTGATGTAGCACAGGCCCTGCCATTGCCTGAAATCATTAAAACATCATTTTTCTGTTCCGCCTTGGACCTCCCCATGAGAAACTTCATAATTTGGTAGTTACCCCCTCCCAAATTCAACCAACTGATTGAAGCTCTTTGGGGCGGTTTCCCCACCTCAACCCAGGTTTGCCAGATAATTTGGACGTCATTGCTTCACCTAGGGCGGTTCCTATAAATATGGGCTCCAAAAACTCATGCACATCCCTCAAAAAGGAGGAATCTTACTCTTCTAAATATTCCAGTTCCACGAATTTAAAGGTGAATAGAGAGGTCTTCCCCAAGTTTAAGTTAAGTGTTTCAGATGGTTTTGCATGATGATGTCACCCGCAGCAACCCCTTATAAAATACAGTGACCACAGATAGTGTTTTTATTGATTAGGGAAGAGCCCCCATCAATTCCTTCCCCATTTTGGTGGAATTTGAGGGTCCAGGAGATTCTAAACCCAAATATAACAAAAAACAAATCCATAGTTACAATTTCTCACATCACATTCTCACAGTGCAAACCAAAGCATCAGTGAAGGGCTTGATGGTGATGGCCCTGGATAACAAAACACACCTGGCCATCAGAGCAGGTATGGGACATTGACGCCTGAAAACACGTTTTATAATGTGAATGACATACAAAAAATGAGCCATTTATTAGCTCCTACAGCTCTGACGAGGACCCTGATTCAGTATATCAAATTACTCCTGAGAACCCGTGCTTGACCCCTACCATGATTCAAAGAACACAGGCGGTGGAAAGGGAGTTATTATCATAATATAAAATTTTTATGAAACTGCTAAAGATATGGCGGAATATGTGGCCTCAGTAGTAAAAGTGGCCAATTATCCCTCTCCAATTTGTGATGCAAAAACATACCCTGGAGGCATGCTTATATTTAATGAAGAGTTTTTTGGAGAGGTGTTGGAGTTTTCTGCTTTGAATAAAGACCATTCTGGATAATTTTTTGTTTATTGTTACTCTTTCATCCCCTTCAGAGAAAATCAGCACAGCTATTTTGATAAATAAAGGAGCCTCTGACAATTTTATTGACCAAAGCCTAGCTGAAGACCTTGAGTTGAATTACTTGCTTTGTGGTATGGCTAAAGAAGGGGCTTCCAAAGGTATTCCTAAGCTGAAAGTTCTGGGGTTAGTGGATTATCAAGTAGGCAAATATCATTTGGCTGATCGCTTCCAAGCAATAAAATCCTTATATACCCCATTTTTTGGAGTAGAGTGGTGGCGAAAGTTTGATGTCAGAACCAACTTGAAAGACAATACCTTATCCTTAACTTTGAAGAATGGTCAAAAATAAATTGTTCCCTTGTCTGAGGCAAACTCTCAGGGCGATCTGCCCCACTGGCCCAATATCTACACTCTCAGTCTCACTCCATTGTTGAAGCCCTCGCTGGAGGTACCTTTACCTTCCTGTTTGGAGGGGATGGAATCTTCATTTTGATGTAGCTTCAGCCAATGTACTACCAGCTCATTCAGGCTTTGATTGCAAGTTCAGACTCACCATTGATCGGTGTGTATATCTTCTCCCATTTACTCCTTGACTGTATGGTAGGAAGCAGCGTTGGATGTGTGGGTTAAAGAGCATTTGTCTAAAGGTGATATATTTCAGTTTACCTCCCCAGTGTGCTCCCCACTTCTCTTTGTGAATAAGGCCAATGGTGCCTTATGCCCATGTGCAGATTATGGGAATCTCAACAACGTCACTCAGATTTGCATCCTATCCCAGTGGACTCCCAGATTACTTGTTATGTGGAGAAGGTGAAAGTCTTCTCCAAACTGGATTGCCTAAATGCACTCAATCAGATCAGATCAAGAAAAGCCAGGAGTGGTAGCCACAATCTGTACCAGAAAGGAATTTTCCAGTTTCATAATTATTCCCTTTGGGCTTAAAAATGCTCCTGCTATCTTCCAATGTTGTATAAATGCGGCCTTGAGGGACCTGCTGGGTATGTTTGTGGTGGCCTACATGGATGATATTCTGGTGTTTTCTTCCAATCTAGAGTCCCATGCTATACATCTGTGGCAAGTTGTGGAGAATTTAGGGGCAGCTGACTTTATGTATAAAATCAATAAGTGAAAATTCTTTATGTCCCAGGTCACCTTCATGGGCAACTTCATGTTTGATAAAGGCCACATGATGACTTTAGACAAGGAGAAGACGATTTGTGATTGCCCTCCACAACTTTGGTCATGGAATCGAGGAGTTTCTTGGGGATTTATACGTTCCTTAAGAAGTTCTTACCAAAGCTTTTTTGAGGTGGCGGCACCCCTGTATAATGCAAGTGGAGCAAAAGTGCTCCAGTGGTCCTCCATTTTGCAGGATGCCTTCAAAGTGGTAAAGTGACCCTGTTGTCCATGTCCATCCTTCTCCATGTAGAACCATAAAGGAGTTTATTGTGGCTACCAATGCCTCCAACTTCATCATAGTGGCAGCTTTATTACATTTAGGTGAAGATGGAATAGAGCATCCAGTGTTATATCTTCTTGGAAGATGTCCCTGTCTGAGTTAGCTATTCCATTTATGATAAAGAGTTATTGGCAGTGATTAATGCACTTACCTATTGGTGTCATCACCTTCATGGCTTGTCACAACCATTTCACGTTCTTGCAGATCACTGTGCCTTATTGTACTACCACACACCTCATGTCTTGCCCCCACGGCAAACCCTTTGGCATGAGACCCTAGCTCAATTTGTGTTTTATTATGAGTTTACAAAGGGCAAGAAGAATGGTTTGGCGTATGCTTTGAGCCAGAACTCTGCACTAGCTCACAATCCTAAAGAGGTATAGGTACACAACAGTCACTTGATGATTCCACCAGGTAAAATTGTGTCTCAACTTTCCTCTCCCTTGTCTCATGGGCCAGTGCTTGCTTCTTTGGAAAATGCAAAGAAACATGGTATGTTCAGAAAGTTAGTCCTTTCACAGCCTTTGTTGGCTGAGTATACCATGGTTCTCACCAAGAGAAAGTTGAATCAGGAGGATATTACCTAGGGATTACCATGTGAAGGATGAGATAGTGTGATTTCAGGGGCATCTATGGTTTCCCACAGGACCACTTTACCTGGAAATCCAGGACCATCATGAGAGAATCACTGTTGGCCATCCTGGGAAGGTGAAGACTCTAGAGCTAATTTGGCGCACTTATAATTGTAAGGGATTAGTTTCACAGGTTGCTAGCTTTTGTAAAGAGTGCCTAGTCTGTAACCAAATGAAACTGAATCTCCAGCCCTCTCAGGGTTGTTGATACCAGTTCAAAAGTTGAAGGATCTAAAACTCTCTTATCAGTTGGTTTTATTGTGGAGTTACCTGCTTCTGATGGTTACAACAACATAATGGTCATGGTGAAATTCTTCACAAAGTTCACCCACTTTATCCCCTTCAGAATCACAATAACCATGGCAGAGATGGCTAGGCTCTCCATATCTCATATGTTTGCTCTTTTTGGACATTTGTCCTCCAAGCTTCAAGTTAAGAATGGTTTGGGCCAAAATTAGCCAAAAAGGGGAAATGCCAAACATTTACAAGCCTGCAATACTGTTGATATTTATTCAAACAATAACAATGATTTTATTGGCCAAAAGACCCTGGATGATTCTTGGTGGAACCCTGCAAATTGGGGTAACACTATTTCAAATACCTCATGGGCAATTAACACTAGATTAAGCAGTTGGATTACTCTGACCATGCAGCAGACTCTGGGGCGCCCATCAGATGGTTCTCCCCAGCCACTACCAGTTCCATTCAATCACCTAAGTGGGGACCACCCCCTTTTATAGGCTTGGAGGGTCCCTCAAGGTGCAATGTTTTTATCCAATGTGGATTGGCTGAAATTTGGTAAGTTATTACCCCATGGGTACATCTTGCCAAATAATAACTCCCCTCCCATTGTTCAGCCTAAGTAAAGCAGGGTTTCCATACTTTGATAGGTCAAATTTACATATTTCCTTATTTAAACCATTTTAAGCTGACCTGAACTTACCAATAAATTCCCTTTGACCCTCAATACAAATTAAATACTGAATGGTCAGGTATTGAGAGAGTTCATTTCTTATCCCCACAAGAGCATATAAAACTATTAAATTTCAACTTTCTAGTTTTAAATCTTACCTATTTTTTATATTTCAGTGGGTACAATCCCCCATTTGTTGGAGTTTAAATTAAAATAGCACCAGCAAGCCCAAAAACTTATAAAATCCAACACACTTCATGGGGTCCCCCAAGAGATAATTAGTTATTGGGTGCCCTAGTTTACTTCTGTCTTTTGTGAAGAGTTGTTAGACTCTTCAGATTCACCACTGCCATTCAACTGTCTATCACCCCCCAATCATATGGTGTTAAAATCTGGGCACTGGATGGTTGCTCACTTCTGGCCTAGATTTTGACTGCACAGATTCATGGATACTTGCATTGATTATTTGATTTAAATTGATAAATTTAGCAATAATAGTATGAAGGCTATTATTGTTGTTGATTGCCCAAAAGCCACATTGAGTGTATTGTCCAATGCTAGACAAGTGCTTCTCTATCTTTAAGATGTTCTTGTACTGGTAGGGAACACTTTCCTAATTCCTTTCTTGCAGAGCCAAGTGGAGATTTTGATAGTAATAACCTAAGGATATCTGATCCTTGCACTATTCTCTTAGGAGTAATGTTAAACAACCAATATATAACAACCTAGTTAATATCAAGTATTAATCTGCTTTTATTAGGGAATAATTGGGGGGCTTTATAGTTAGAATCAGCACACAACTTTTTAGCTGTCTACTGGGAATTATTTGTGCTCCTATGCTGGTTTGACCCTCAAGTGTTAGGCACTGAATCTCATCATATACCATTGCCTTGAGTTTCTTAGGCAGTGTAATCCTCAGCTGTTCAGTGACCAAACAATTGGTATTAGGGACTTGAAACCAATTGTTTTGGCAGATGACAACTCTACTCTCTACCTCTGGCATTTGAACGCTTTGGTAGTTTCTGATGACTCCCCAATCATTCTGCTCTGAACAATCTATATATAAAAGCAAAAGCCCACTCACTCACTCATCACTGTAACTCAACAATGACAAGGCCTAAAAAGATGAAACTTTGCATAGATATTCACTAGATACTGTAGATGTGCATTAAGAAAGGATTTATTTATTTTTTATAGTAAAAAAATAAGTTTTATATGTACTAAGTGAAAATCTTATATGTATTTATGGAAATCATATATCATTATGGCTGAGCAGTTAGATATTCAATTTTAAATGGTTTTGGTGAGCGGTTGGTGGTTTTGGGTTGATTAATAAGCTTAACGGTTTTAATAAGCAGTTCATGATTGGTTAGTTCAATAAGTTAATTGGTTTTGGTAAGTGGTTGGTGGTTTTTTATTTGTTTAAATTTAAATTTTATTCGAGGTGGGCCGACCTGGGGACGATACCGCACCGATTAGGGAAGTGAAGAAAATGGGAAAGGAGGATAAAACCCGGAAAACCTCCATGCGCGGCGTATGATAGGCCAGGAACTCCATGGACCGCCTTTGCTATTCGCTATCTCGGTTCGGGGCATTGGTGCGCAAAACCAACACAGTCAAAATCGTCCCCTACCCAAAGTCCATTACCGGGATCGAACTCGGGAGGCAGTGGTAGAGGGTCCATACTCTACCACTGGGGTATCCTCCCTTTGGTTTTTTATTTGTTGGTTGTTTTAAAAGTTCATCAATTGGTTTTAGCTGGGTGGTTGGTGGATTTAGGTGATTCAATAGCCAATGGTTTTAGGTAAATGGTTGATGTTTTAGATAATTCAATAGGTTTAATCGGTTTTGGCTGAGTGGTTGGTAATTTTATATTGATTCAATATAATTTGATTCTTAAATTTTATCGATTGCCATCTACTAATATGAAATTATTCGAGGTGGGTCGACCTTGGGACAAATATACTACACCGAGAATGTTTTCAAGCCAGTACAGGTTTCGAACTCAAAACTTGCACTAAAGGTGGAAGCAGTTTTATCCGCTCGGCTAACCACCCTTTTGCCATCTACTAATATATAAAAAAGGATCGATTAGGATCATCTGGTAAACTTTAAACCCACAAACAAATCTCTGTTAAACTGGGTATCAACAAGAATTAGCCTAAACTTTTCTCTACGAAAGTTATTGTCTTTTTTATTTATATAAGATGTATTATCTCATTAGTAAATAACCTAAAAATCACCAAACTTTACACAATACTTTAAAATTTGGGAATAGTAATATACTTTTTTTAATAAGATCACACTTAAATTTTAATAACAGTTTTTTTTAAGATCCAAAACGTATATTTCTAATGGTAATTATACAGCAATTTGGCTGAGTATTTTCATATTCATTTAAATTGATAGTTCATAGGCTTTGATATTAAGTTGGTAGTTTTTAGCTGTTTTGTAAGTTCAATAATTGGTTTTTGCTAAGTGGTGGTTCATTTTTTGGTTGATTTGATGGGCCCAACAGTTTCAGGTAAGTGATTGATGGTTCAGTTAATTTAGCAGGCTTAATTAATTTAGGCTAAGTAGTTGGAATTAGAATATTCAATAGGTTTAATAGTTTCTGAACTTATTGATGGCTATCTACCAATATCTAATTGATAAAACACATTTACTAGCTGACTGATGTACTGACTGACATCTGAAACCTTCGACTCTGATAGGTTCATTCTATTTGTGAGAATGGGTGAGAATTGGCAAATCTTATCAAATCTGAAATTACTGATTTTGATGGGCTCAATCTATTTGGGCGAGTGGGTGATATTAGCGAATATTATCTAATAATTCACCAAATTGCTCAACTAAAACTAATTGAGTTTGATAAATTCAATCTATTAGGCGAGTGGGTGATATTAGTGAATATTATCGAATAATTCACCATTGTTCACTCGAAATTAAGTAAAAATCAGCGTTAGTTTCAAGTAATTATTATAGATTAATAAGTAGATTTAGAAAACCCAGCTCACCAGCCACGAGGGCAACAGTGAAGCTGTTAGTCCGAGTGGCTCAAGTGTAGTGCTGCAAAGCCTATAGGC